>JAWPHD010013746.1:0-66102 GCA_037043455.1 Cyrtodaria siliqua | reverse complement strand
TCAGGCTATAAAACAAGCGAGATTTTTTAATTTTTCTTTTAGGAGAATGTCTGAAGGGGTAATATATAATAGATATCCCGGCACCCTTCGCCCATTACCGTTTGTTAACCTAAGACTTGAAAACTTTATACTATGTACATTATACACAACATAGATTCGTGACACGTTGTCCACAGTGGAAAATGTGTACTTATGCGCATGCTCATGCAACGTTGGGAGAGACGCGCACTTGTCAATATATTGTCAATACGAAAAACCGATATATTATGTAAAATATGCTTCGGAGATAAATAAAACCGAAAGTAAATGGTAAATAACTTATTATTTTGTTAGATTATCGTCATGGTTTACGCACAGGAGTCTGATAAGCTGCTCAATTTCGCTCGAAAGTCACATGGGTGTTCTTCTTCTTTCCAAATATAAAAGTAATTTAAGGACTCTTCTGCGACAACGACTATCACAACCTGACTTCTATGGTGATGTGATTTATAAACTTCATAAGTTTCTTGGTCATGACCACTTTCATACTATCTTTGTTAAACTTGTTAAACAGTTTATCAAAGAGGTTATGACCCTATCATTTTGCAACGTACTGCATGCTTGATGGTGGACCCTTCTACACTTCGTCACTATGCTTTCCTCTTTAACTGTACGATGACCGGACAGGCTGTGGACCCTATAATGACGCCTAACTAAAGCCCATTGGGACGGTGGTGTTTGATGTTTGTCCATGATCTTTCTTGTCGTGCCCTTAATGGTTTATTCTCTTACTGCTCTGACTTCTGCCAAGTCATTGAGTACCTTCATTGTGGCTTTCTAGGCTATTGTTTTTTTGTATTATATTTACACGAGCATATTTGTGTTTTACTTATACTGCCTACTGATGCTGCATTGTTGGTTAGAGATTAGATCATGGCGGGATTTCTTTATTTACACTGTCCTGTTTTAATGGGATGACAGTAGGGTAAGTGTGAGGTTTGGTGCACCTAGAACCGGTTTAAACCCCCAGTGGCCTACTTTGCCACTGACCGTTCCAAGGCGCTAGCCCTATTGTCAACCCTTTTGAGTTTGTGATGTCGTTTGCATTTATTATTGCTTTTGCCTTCTTGTTTGTCTGTTTGCGTGTTTGTTTCTGTGTTTTGTGGTTGACTGTCCTCCTTGAATGCTACTTTCCCTGTCCGATCTATTTATATTTCGTTTTGTACATTGTCAGCTGAATACAATTTACATCACTGGTGTTATTTGACCGCCATCCTGAAATCTGCTCAAACGCAGTTTGTTTACGTTTTTTGCGCGTGACGTTTTTAAGTAAATATCCCTCCGCAACGGCTTGGCGCACACACAGATTCGTTAGGTATATATCTTTGAAGTAACTGACAGTATATCATTGGTGTGTTTATGGTGTCTATATTCGTTAGGTATCTTTGAAGTAACTGACAGTATATCATTGGTTCCCGCCTCAGGTTGTGTTATGGTGTCTATATTTGTTAGGTATCTTTGAAGTAACTGACAGTATATCATTGGTTCCCGCCCCAGGCTGTGTTTATGTTGTCTATATTCGTTAGGTATCTGTGAAGTTACTGGCAGTATATCATTGGTTCCCGCCCCAGGTCGTGTATATAAATGTTGTCTTATTCGTCAGTTAACTGACTAGATATCATTGATTCACGCCCTAGGTTTATGGCAGGCCAAATACGTATTTATTCGAACACAAGGTGTATGTTTACCTTAGAGAGATATATCTTGCTCGTTAGTCAACTTAGAAAGATATATTGCATGCTAGAGAGATATATCTTTAATTTAGAAAGATATGTCTTTTGCTTACAGGGACACTATTGAGCATAACCAAATAATCTTAATTTTTTTCAGTGAACTGTATACATGAAAACATGAGCATAGACCGAAATAAATCCATAGTAATGGACCCTCCTTAATATTCCCTGATGTTATAAATAGAATCCCCAGATTGAGGCTGGGTATGCATGCAGAACAACATTACATAGCGTTTTTTTGAGATAAGCATGGTCACAAACTTTAGTGAGAGGGATATTACCCTAATTCCTAATATAAACTTTACATTTGCGGAAAATTACATCAGAACAACAAAGAAATCATCCGGAGACAAATCAAAACATAAAGGCTACACATATTTCAGTGGATGTTATATCAAGGATCTTACAGGTAATTCTTTTATTTTTCATCTGCAATCATCTGCATTATACATGTATACATATATCTAGATCGCATTAACCTTAACTCCAAATAGGACACACCCATTTGTGAGAAGTTTCTTGTGGTTCTGTCTTGCAAATCTATACTCAGTTTTCGAAACCAAATCATATAATGCACCCATATTCATGTAAATCTAAACTTAATTGTATTGGCCTAGAATATACCATCGAAGTGATATTTATAACACTGACCATCCTTTATCCTTTATCAATGATCTATGTTAATGTCTTAATGGTAATCTCTTGGGAGGCTAGTATGGAATATTCTTAGGACTACCATACTTCCTATAATAGTGATACTGATATAAATATACTAGGACCTACCATATTATAATCATATATTCACTTTGTCACTTTTTGTTACAGTGACACCTGCAGATAACGGTTGTACAGTATCTGGGAGATGTTACAGTGACACCTGCAGATAACGGTTGTAAAGTGTCTGGGAGATGTTACAGTGATACCTGCAGATAACGGTTGTAAAGTGTCTTGGAGATGTTACAGTGACACCTGCAGATAACGGTTGTAAAGTATCTGGGAGATGTTACAGTGACACCTGCAGATAACGGTTGTAAAGTATCTGGGAGATGTTACAGTGACACCTGCAGATAACGGTTGTACAGTATCTGGGAGATGTTACAGTGACACCTGCAGATAACGGTTGTATAGTATCTGGGAGATGTTACAGTGACACCTGCAGATAACGATTGTAAAGCATCTGGGATATGTTACAGTGACACCTGCAGATAACGGTTGTAAAGTATCTGGGAGATGTTACAGTGACACCTGCAGATAACGGTTGTAAAGTATCTGGGAGATGTTACAGTGACACCTGCAGATAACGGTTGTAAAGTATCTGGGAGATGTTACAGTGACACCTGCAGATAACGGTTGTACAGTATCTGGGAGATGTTACAGTGACACCTGCAGATAACGGTTGTATAGTATCTGGGTGATGTTACCGATTTTAGAGGAAGATTTAAGCACCACATCAAATATAAGTCAGTAATATTTATTGCAAATACATATTTTTACAATGAAACGACTTATTCAACTCTGATACATAATATTATTAGGTTATTTTTTCGGGTAGAATAAAACTGCAATTTGCATAAACATTATACATGAACATATGTTAACAATGGTTTATTCTTTATTGTATATTCTTGAAAGGAAAAGAAACCGATGAGGCATCCATATCCCTTGCAAGATGTACCTGTGTAATTGGTCTGTCTGGAGCATGTGGGCATGTTGTTCGGGCCCATTACCAAATGTCTCAGTACAAGTCTCTTGGTTTGAAAGCTCTTCCAGAGGATATACCAGGACATCACAGCCGCAGTCATGGCATACGCCTAGGGGTAAAAATATCCAAGGAAAAGAAGTTCAAGATATTAAAATATGTGGTTACTCTAAGACGACTTCAAGCAGTTTCAAGTCTACTCTTTACAGCCCAATACGCTGTTGACTGGAGCAACTGTTATGAACAACTAAATGAAGTAGCTGAAAAACTACACAAGTTTACAGTGACTTCATCATTAACAAGCGAAGAAGGTTGCTGAATTCTTATTTCTGTGCAATCAATTATGACCTAGTATTTGGATAAACATAGATAAAGCAAGCTGGCATTCATTTGCGGATTTATTCTTTTGATAACCAAATAGATATTGTTCCTAAAGTAAAATATAACAAATTTACCCATATTAGGATTTTTCTGGTAACAGTTGAAATAGAGCATTCAAAACGAACCCATCAGTCTTGTTCTAACAGACCTGCACAAAGTCTGCATAAAACATTAACATGTCAACTACCAGTAACATGCTTCTTCTTCTTTCTGCAAAACTAATTTCATCAGACGCCCTATAATAAACACTCTGCATAGTTGTATACAAATGAAAAAAAGTAGCAGTACCGAAGTAGGGAAACCTGAATAAAACTTTATTAATGAGCCGCCTGTGGAAAATCTGTTTATACCAAAACGTTCAATTTCAAGTTTTTCTTGTAATGTATTGCACATTGTGTTGTTTTTGATTCCGGTTTCTCCTCTAGTTATTTCAATCGTTCCCTTAATATGTCCTCCTCGTTCGGCTCTGCCTCGGATATGCTGATTTAGTTTACTTCGTCTTCAATAGGCGATGTTGCACTGCAAAATAACAATAAATGGATTAATTGTACTATATAAAATCCATCTTTTTACCCCTCATTACAACAAAGATAATCGAAATGCAGGCATGTTTTATGAATGTTTACTTATAGTCCAGGAGGTTGGTCGGTACCATCTGTGGTGGCAAATTCTAGTAAGTTTTTTTTAAAATCTATCATACCTAACAAAATATATTCACCCTGATAGACTTAAGAGAATTGCAGCTTATGCCCTGATTTTTGACAAAACAGTTAAAAATTAAACAAATATCGCTGAAAACTGAAGATTTTTTTTTTTTTTAAAAATCATTTGATGCATTTTAAAGCATGATATTAAATTATTCTAAATACTTTATCTTATAGTAAACAAAAGGTCTGTAGCGATTGCTTTATTTTTACTACAAGATTTTGGGCGAAAAACCAATAAAAACTGGAATGATATTATGTAAAAAAAAAGTAGACTGCTGTATTCGTGAACAATATTTTTGTTTTGATATTAAATATAACGAATCTTCTTATACTTTCCACCAGTTATCTCGTAGGATCTTTATTTCGAGCACAATTTTGTATCAAAATTTCTAACGATAACTAATATTGCTGAAAACCGAAGTTCATTTTTGCGCAAAAAATATGATATGGTATTTGATGAAGGATCATTTATTATTAATTTGTTTCAAAGTATTTGGCTTACAATAAGTTTAAGTTTCATAGGCATGTCTTTAACTCTGTCACAAAATTAAGCGAAAAACTTTCATTCTGCGGAAAAATCGCTGAAAACAGGATTCTTTGGAAGAAAAAAAACATGCAATATAGAATAGAATAAAATATTTTGGTTCTAGTTGTTAATTATAATACTGACGGCGAAAGCCTTCATTAATGCTGGAAGAACTTGTGGCTCAAACCTAAAATAAAAGCAATAACATATGTTAAACGTGCAAGTATATGCGTGATGCAGCGTTTGTATATCTCCTCATTTTCTATCAAATGCATATTAATATCCACTATTTATTAAGTATCATTCAAATATGCAAATATCATTACTAGCAATACCATAAACTGGTAATTTATTCTCCAACGGTCTGTGTAAATGACCGTTTTTAGTACATTTGGCAGATGGGCAAGTGTTCTGGACAATAAAACAATTTGACATTAAATATATTTATATAATTTATCAGTAAATATGATTAAAACATTCAAATGCAATTATTAGTAGTAGTGGCATAAAACCTGATGCATTTATGGAGCAACTGGTGTGTTTGTTGTTTGGCAGATGTTCAATAGTTGACTTATTTTGTATATACAAGTACATACGAAGGAATATGGCACACAACCCAGGGTCCAATGTTTGTATAAAGAAATCATAAGAAAATCTCTAAAATATATTATATAGTAGTATGGAATGCCCAATGTGACCCGTTTTTAGAAATAATATTGTCTGCATTGCCTTTTTGTTCTTGTTTAGCCAGATTTTGTAGTCTTTTACCAGGCTGATAGTTTGGCGATTTCCATCGATCAGTCCTTCTATCCGTCTGTCTGTCTGTCTGTCTATCCGTCCGTCCGTATGTCCGTCTACACATTTTTGGTTAACGTTTTTGTTTTACAACGAATTGTCGGAAAGCTTTGAAACTTGGCGCACATGTTCGTTGTCATTACTCACTGGGATATGACAAGAACCACAGACACACATTATACTTTTTACTTAGATTTTTCAGATTTTTTTTTATTTATCAATTTATAACAGACGGGTGAAACAAATAAGCGTATGAAATTAGAAATAAATAAGTTTCAGAACACGATACTGGTATGCAAGAAGTATCCGAACAGCAGTAGTATCCGAATTTCCGTAAACAAACGACATTCGTAGCTCTTCAATAGAAAATATCAATTTAATTTAATAAAATGATACATTTTTCATCATCAAAAGAATCGTCGTATACGAAAAAGTAAATATGTACCGAAAATATAAATGATTTTCTTCCCAGCACTCATTTCCCCGCAAATTTGCGCGTGGGGAAGTCGCGCGCTTACCACGCATGCGCAGTTATGTGTTTTTAATTGCTCTCCAATATTTAAACACTGTTTCCCTATGACGACAGCAGCAGACGATAATACATAAAAACTCTAATTTATATATATTACCCTGTTTATATAACATGTAGGCACAATACTGCAGTAAAAAATCTGATTATACCATTTTCAATTTACGTAATGTTGACAACTCTTGTTAATATATTTAGGTCATAAATGGGATGAGTTGTCTTTCTTACGGAGTGGGGCGTCCAATAGGGATAATGACCATAAATGTATCCGTTTTTTTAGCAATTCGGCTACTACTTCTGCACCGCTGTCAATCAACGGTTATTGGTTACCCTTTTGAGGGCCCCTACTAACAGCGCGTGTGCGAGCTTGTAATCTTTTAACAATGAAGTGAACTTAACGTTACTCTGCAAGTTGCTTTTGTTTGAATAATATCAAATAACAACAAACAGTACAATAAACACTATTTTCTGTTCGGATACTACTTGCATACCAGTATTCCTTTTCATATCCCAAACAAAATCGTACTTTGCCCAAAACATTTTCAAATTGCGTAGACACATGGTGCATATTTTATATGGTGCATATTTTATATCGATTAACCTCTTGCGCAATTCCAGAATCGTACTACTTGCACTAGTTTCACTAATTCGAAGTATTTAACAAAATCCAAAACAAAATATAGAGTTTGCTTCAATGACATTGGAAAAAGTGCAGTGTTTGTAAAGCATTGCATGGAGTGCGTGTATTTGGGTGTGATAATGCATTTGCTGGAAGAGGGATTGACTCTTAATCAAGATGGAACCAGTATAACAATAATTATTTCAGAAGTTAGTTAAAGATTGGACACTGACAACAGAAACTGTTGAAAAAACATTAGAAGAGTTCATTTATCGAATGTATGTCAGACAGCTGATGTAAAAGCATTTCGGTACTATCTATTTTGTGCATTGGGAGGAGACATCGATTCATTACAGATACCACTCTGTAGGAATTGTTTAAAGGGACACATGGCTACTTTGATTTGCTTAACTATTAGAATAGAGAAGAACAAATTGTTGTTGCACATTACTAACTGTTAATTGTATTACGCAATAATATATTTAAACCTATCGTACAATATAAATGAAGACAAATTGAAAAATCTATTTTTTATTTAATTATATGTTAGCAGTTTAAAAGTCAAAATGATATTAGATTAATAAATTGAGATGCTTTTAATGCCTGATAATACCGTTGAAATTGCCGTTTGTTCCTTTAACAAAACATTGTGAATGAGCCAATTATCAAGCTACTGTCTGGATAAGATGATCGGACGCCAAACGGGATATTAAATCTCTCACAAGTAGGTTATGGGTGGAAACAAACTGAAGATGGCGAATTCGAAATAGATCGGATGGATAGTCCTGCAGCTTCTGATGCCGTTTTAGATTTACGTTCTACACGACAATGTAAGCTACCGAGTTGTGATTGCTTAGCAAATGACATGATGTGTACAGTCACGTGCAAACACATTACACGTGATAATCAACCAAGCAATGATGATTCTGATGACCTATGGATATTGATGACTTTGAAATGGAAGATCATGACGACTAAAGTGAAGCGACAGTAACATGTTTGTGTTTTATATCCAATTTTATCTCAATATAGTATCATGGTATTTAAATATTTACAACGTGTCAATTATACTAATATTTTGTGGAAACTCCCGAATAAGCCATAGTCAATATTATGACTAGCATCAACCATCCGATTTCTAATTTAAGGCTAACATCACACTAATCGTGTGGAATTATTGACAACTATGTATAATAATTATAAACAAATCACCAGCTATGATAGAATGTATGAAACAATTGTGTAAGTAGTGAATACATTTGATTGTATTGATTGTAGACTCGTTTTAATAATTGTGCAGCAAGTTAAATATTTGTTTGGTATACAATTAATGAAGTATTGTCTTTTGTTTGATTATTTTGAAAGCCAGTCAATTTTAAATAATGTTGACATGGTACAAAACAAAACATGTATTAACTGAAGCATTGTACATTGTCAGTGTATTAATATACAGCTATTGCCAGGATGACTCTTTTTTTAACACTAACAGGCATGAATGAAGTACTATAATTTAAGAAAGATGTGTGTTTCCCTTTACGTTTGATCTTATACATTAATTATCAAAATAAATATGCTCAACAATGATAGTAAAACACGCACATTTTATTATCACGCATATATCGAATTTCAAAATAAAATGTGATATGCATCACTATACTCAAAATGGTGGTATCAAAATGGGATATTTTGAAAACAACAGAGTGTCTCTAAATATTGGCTGTTTTCTTGACATAAGCTGCTAAAACTAGAAGTCTATCAGAGTTAAATAGTATCTAGGGATATCACCAGTATCAAAAATCATAATAAGAATTTGCCACCTTGGGTGGTACCGATTTATCAAATTTTGGGATCGGGCCCATGACCTATTACCATTCTGGAGCATCATTATTTAACATACGTTTGTTTAGAGGTATTGATCTTCTTTCACTTGTCCGTAAGAATTGTGATGGATCAGTCTCGGGGTTCAAAAGCTGTTTAACTGAATTCTAACTTCAATAATCGGAGGACTTAAAGTGTTTTGAGCAAACGACGGTTGCATTTGTAATCTGAAAATAAGTTATAGATATTATTGATATTCTCGTGTTTTTATGTGTAGCGTAAATTATACCATAGTTTGGTGAACTTTCTCTTCGTCTCGTGCAGTTAATGTAAAGAGAAAGGTCACCAAGCTATGGTATAATTTACGCTACACATAAAAACACGAGAATATCTATGATATATCTGTTTTAACCGATTGCATTAAAAAAATCATGGTATATCCAAGATGACCTAAAAATTACACCATAGTAAACCATGGTATACTTTTGGGTTATTGTGAAACAGTCCGTAATGCAATTTATATAGCAACTGCATAGCAAATATAGGTTAAATGTGTTTAACCTATGGCTGCCTTGCAGTGTCTATACTCGGTAAATAGTTCACAATAGCCGAAAATTATACCATAGTCTGCCATAATTTATGTCATAAAATATTTATAGTAATAAAAATAGTATGCCCATATATGTTTTTCAAAATAATATTTTTACTTTTTTTGGTAAAAATTGAAGTTTTTATCACAATTATTAAAAAAATACTTAAGTTTTACCTTTGAAAAAAATACAAATGTTAAACCAAACCATACTTTACAATATAAAACCAAAATGTATAAAACCAAAAAGTTTAGTCTAATATATTTTTAAACATATATCCCATTTGAGTGTTTTTATAATCAATGTCAAAATCATTGTTAGCATCGGTGAGTAAAAATTTGAGCTCTAGCTCAAGGCCAACAAAGAAGTCACATACTGACATATAGGTAGCATGAAAAAGATGATGTCGATCATTTAAATAAAACTGCCATTGCATAAACTAATGTTCGACGTCCTCCTTTTCATGCCTACGCCTTTCACAGGTTGAGTTTTTCTTGATCTTGTTTATAAAGAAATCATATTTACGTTACTGCATCCGTTTCTTATCCATGTTCAGACAGTTTGATAGTGTTGATCATCGTCGAAGCTTTATTGTAAATACAAACATCTTGACATTTTGTGCAGAAAAATAATTGAAACCGGAAACACATGTTTGTATATATTTTTTTATTATAGTATTAATGATTTTTTTGTTACAAAGTTTACTGTGAATAAAACGTCTACAACATAACAGTTGTGTCCTATCTAACTAACTGCAACTTTTTTTGTTTGTTACAAAACATCTTGGGATTTCCTTGGAATATTATGTGGAATTAAGTGTGCAGTATATATATTGTTTATCATGCAACTAGTGTTTCTACTATACAAACACAGCTAATGTCTTCTAACCTAATATTTTCCGACCAACTGCTGTATTGTGTCAATGGCTGCACGCCCTATTATTTGATGACTTAAAAAGGCAGGAATCAGCCATTTAAACTACAAATATACACAATTTTATGCTTATCAATTTAGAAATACAATACATTATCAAAAGAAGGTATTTTGCATTTGTTAGCGATATAAATATACTTAAACGCCGAAAACGTTTTTTGCCAAAGTTACTTCTCAACTATCCTCCACGGCAGCAGACGTAAACTGTACAGTTCCATTGTTTTTCAGGTAAATTGTTATTTAAAACAGTTGCATGATAAAAACAATTACATGGTTAGTAACTTAGTATTTCAGTTGTATTTTGGCTCGTGTCGAAAAGTGATAAATACTCGCCAGAGGCTCGTATTTATCACTTTTCTTACACTCGCCAAAATACAGCTGAAAGTCTAAGTTACTAACCATGCAATTCTTATATAGCGGAAATTTACCGAGTTGCGTTTCTTTTTCGCTTCAGTATATTAGGACAATAGTGGTGGTCTATATACGCGTTCGTACTACGTCTTAAGTTTAAACATGTATCTATCTGTAGTTTAAAGATATATATGTCTACGTTGAAGAGATATTTTTCTATCTTACATAAATATCTTGTTTGGGAATATAAATAATTTGGCTTGCCATAACGGTTGTGTTAATACTGTCTATATTCGTCCGGTATCTGTGTAGTAACTGACTATATATCACTGATTCCTTTCCCGGGTTGTGTTTTCGTCAGGTATCTGTGAAGTAACTGACTATATCCCTGTTTCCTGTCCCAGGTTGTGTTTATGTTGTCTATATTCGTCATATATCTGTAAAGTAACTGACTAGATATCATTGTTTCCCTCCCAAGGTTGTGTTTATGATGTCTATATTCGTCAGGTATCTGTGAAGTAACTGACTAGGTATCACTGTTTCCTGCCCCAGCTTGTGTTTATGTTGTCTATATTCGTCAGGTATCTGTGAAGTAACTGACTATATATAACTGTTTCCCTCCCAAGGTTGTGTTTATGTTGTCTATATTCGTCATATATCTGTAAAGTAACTGACTAGATATCATTGTTTCCCTCCCAAGCTTGTGTTTATGTTGTCTATATTCGTCATATATCTGTAAAGTAACTGACTATATATCACTGTTTCCCGCCACAGCTTGTGTTTATGATGTCTATATTCGTCAGGTATCTGTGAAGTAACTGACTAGGTATCACTGTTTCCTGCCCCAGCTTGTGTTTATGTTGTCTATATTCGTCAGGTATCTGTGAAGTAACTGACTATATATAACTGTTTCCCTCCCAAGGTTGTGTTTATGTTGTCTATATTCGTCAGGTATCTGTGAAGTAACTGGCCAGATATCATTGTTTCCCTGCCCAGGGTATGTTTATGATGTCTATATTCGTCAGGTATCTGTGAAGTAACTGACTATATATCATTGTTTCCTTCCCCAGCTTGTGTTTATGTTGTCTATATTCGTCAGGTATCTATGAAATAACTGACTATATATCATTGTTTCCTTCCCCAGCTTGTGTTTATGTTGTCTATATTCGTCAGGTATCTGTGAAGTAACTGACTAGATATCATTGTTTCCCTCCCCAGGTTGTGTTTATGTTGTCTATATGAAGTGACTGACAATATATCACTGTTTCCCTCCCCAGGTTCAATGTGTTTATGTTGTCTATATTCGTTAGGTATCTATGAAATAACTGACTATATATCATTGTTTCCTTCCCCAGCTTGTGTTTATGTTGTCTATATTCGTCAGGTATCTGTGAAGTAACTGACTAGATATCATTGTTTCCCTCCCCAGGTTGTGTTTATGTTGTCTATATGAAGTGACTGACAATATATCACTGTTTCCCTCCCTAGGTTCAATGTGTTTATGTTGTCTATATTCGTTAGGTATCTATGAAATAACTGACTATATATCACTGTTTCCTGCCCCAGCTTGTGTTTATGTTGTCTATATTCGTCAGGTATCTGTGAAGTAACTGACTAGATATCATTGTTTCCCTCCCCAGGTTGTGTTTATGTTGTCTATATGAAGTGACTGACAATATATCACTGTTTCCCTCCCCAGGTTCAATGTGTTTATGTTGTCTATATTCGTTAGGTATCTATGAAATAACTGACTATATATCACTGTTTCCTGCCCCAGCTTGTGTTTATGTTGTCTATATTCGTCAGGTATCTGTGAAGTAACTGACTAGATATCATTGTTTCCCTCCCCAGGTTGTGTTTATGTTGTCTATATGAAGTGACTGACAATATATCACTGTTTCCCTCCCCAGGTTCAATGTGTTTATGTTGTCTATATTCGTTAGGTATCTATGAAATAACTGACTATATATCACTGTTTCCTGCCCCAGCTTGTGTTTATGTTGTCTATATTCGTCAGGTATCTGTGAAGTAACTGACTAGATATCATTGTTTCCCTCCCCAGGTTGTGTTTATGTTGTCTATATGAAGTGACTGACAATATATCACTGTTTCCCTCCCCAGGTTCAATGTGTTTATGTTGTCTATATTCGTTAGGTATCTATGAAATAACTGACTATATATCACTGTTTCCTGCCCCAGCTTGTGTTTATGTTGTCTATATTCGTCAGGTATCTGTGAAGTAACTGACTAGATATCATTGTTTCCCTCCCCAGGTTGTGTTTATGTTGTCTATATGAAGTGACTGACAATATATCACTGTTTCCCTCCCCAGGTTCAATGTGTTTATGTTGTCTATATTCGTTAGGTATCTATGAAATAACTGACTATATATCACTGTTTCCCGCCCCAGGTTGTGTTTATGTTGTCTATATTCGTCAGGTATCTATGAAGTAACTGACTATATGTCATTGTTTGCCTTCCTAAGTTGTGTTTGTGTTGTCTATATTCGTAAGGTATCTGTAACGTAACTGACTTTATATCATTACTTCCCGCCCTATGCTGTGTTTACGTTGTCTGTATTCGTCAGGTATCTGTAAAGTAACTGACTATGTATTTTGGGAACGTTTCTGGGAAGTAATTGACTATTTTCTCTCTCTTCATATTCTGTCATGCTTTGTATGCTCGGCAAGTGTCTTGGAAGTAACTAACTGTTTTCTCTATCTCTCTTCAGGTTGTGTTCCTGCTGTCCATATCCGGCACATATCTGGCTTATATCAATATGGGATCCTTGTTTCAAAACGTGTTGGTTTTCGAAAACGCCACTGCACATGACGTTAATTACCAGCCCCATATTACGGCGGGACCATCTGAAAAAAGAGAGCCAAGCATGAACCCAGTGCACGATATGAAATCACACACATTAAGCAGAGAACGAACAGGACGTCTCATTCAGAATGTAATGAAGAGAAGACTGGGAGAAATAACCATTAGCAATGCTACTGAAACACAGGAACCAAATTCGAGTTTAACGGATACTGTGGCGTATTGTACTGACCGGAAATTCCTGGTGTACACATGTACGGCACACTGTGGTGGGTTGGGTGATAGACAGAAGGGTATAATATCTTCCTTTTTACTCGCTCTTTTGACGAACAGGACATTCGTCATAAAGATGGAGTCGCCATGTGGCATAGAAACATTTTTAAAGCCAAACCGTTACGAATGGATGAAATGCAAATCATATTTATCACAAATAGACAAAGGGGAGGTGAATCACGTACATAGTATGGATGGAAGTGAAACCTTTTCGGGGATTTTATCAACCACCGACTTCAAAGTGTTTTGGCCACAGCGATTAATATACCTTCATACCAACCAGATATTGATAGACCATGTTCGGAATCATACGAGAGCCAAAGAAATGTTAAACTGGATTACGAAAATGACAAACGACGATGTGATAAACTATGTCCTTCTTTTACTTTTCCAGCCCAGAGACAGACTTGTTAATCAGTTAAGAAATTTTGTCACCGAACGTGTGAAGAATAAAACGTTCGTGTGCAGCCATATACGGTACGGACGAAATCCTTCTATTCCACGGGACAGTCATCTCTTACTCGGAACGCCGAATGTTACCACGGTTTTCTCATTTTTAAAGAAATATGATGACGTTGTCAAATACGTCGTTTACATAGCAACAGATGCCTTAGCAGTGCGCGAGAGAGCAAAACAAAGCTTTTCAAACGTTGTGACTTTAAATCGAATGATCGTACACGTCGATAAAGTCGATCTAAATACCGGGTCAAAAGAGTCATGCGAAGGTTTTTACACGGCTATTCTTGAGCAATTGCTTCTTTCAAAATGTGACGTTCTTGTTTTGACCAGAAGTAATTTCGGTGCCATGGCAGCATATATGAGAGGACATTCGGATAACCTCTTTATATATCACAAAATAACTAACAACATTATTAGTGTGAGTACCGACGATATTCAGAAATTATATCAGTTTTTGTAAATTAATTGGTACTAAAATGGGTATATTATATAAAGAGGCTATTTCGAACATCATATCAATTTTATCCAAAGAGTTTAATAAATTCAATATTTAATAGGCCCGAATACTAGTATGATATTCTATTTATCGCATAAAATATCACATAAATTACATGTATTAATGCCTATATATGTTGTTGTCGTATGATGACGTCGTATAATTTTTCGATCTACTCCGTACGACACTAAACAACGAAACTGGCTCATCAATTTTCTTCATTCGCAACATCTCGTTCACATCTTCGAAGCATAAGAAGGACGGGGTTGGTCGAGTTTGCACCATGTTTCATCCGATCTTTACCAAACTTTACCAGATTGTTAGTGTCAATAAAATCTCAGATAAGTTTAAAAATCAACCAGATCGGACCAGTAACAGCGGAGTTATCGCCCTTGATTTAGTTAAAAATGCTATAGTTTGCCTCGATAAGACGATAGGGCCATCATTTTTCATCTGATTTTTACCAAACTTTAACAGATTGTTAATGTCAATGAAAGCTCGAAAAAGTTTACAAACCAGCCAGATCAGACCAGTAACAGCGCAGTTATGGCCCTTGATTTAGTAAAAAATTCTATAGTTTGCCTCGTTAAGATGATAGGGTCTTCATTTTTCATCCGATCTTTACCAAATGTTACCAGATTGTTAATGTCAATAAAAGCTCGGACAAGTTCGAAAACAAGCCAAATCGGACCAGTAACAGCGGAGTTATGGCCCTTGATTTCGTTAAATATGATATATTTTGCATTGTTAATGCAATAGGGCCTTCATTTTTCATCTGATATTTACCAAACTTTACCAGATTTATTTTACTTTTTTGTTCTATTATTACTTTTATATTTCTTTATAATTTTTTATTGATTTTTTTTGATTTTTTTTGATTTTTATTATCTCTAATGGCCAGCTTGGAAAACCAACCAGATCGGACCAGTAATGGCGGAGTTATGGCTCTTGATTTAGTTGAAAAAATGCTATATTTTGCCTCTTTAAGACAATAGTCACTCGCTTCATTGATGTTATAAGAGCCATATTAGCCAGTAGAGCGTCCACAGGCCATCTTGGGCCTCTTGTTTAATATTCCAAGGGGTATATCTCTGGAAATACTGTGGCGATGAGGACAGTTATCAAACCTTGCCAATACAGTGTACCTATATACAAGTTGTCCAAGCTTGGAGAAGACTGGATAATAATTACTCAAGGTAGATTCCGGACTTCATCAAGTTTGTGAATTTTTACTATTCCAAGGGGAATCTCTGAAGATTACCCAAGTTAGAGTCCAGACAATATTTTTGACACGGACGCAAGGACGGCGTATGCATTGACGGACAGGGGTAATACTGTATGTCTTTCCATCATTCTTTTAATGGCGGAGGCATACAAATCCATTATAAACAGTATTTTCAACTACAACAAAATAGTTTCTTACCTAAACATAGAAAACAATCCTAAGAAATTTGAAAATCATCCAAATGTTGCTACATATTCTCCGGCTGTTCATGATATCACTGGTAATTTTGATATATAGATGAACGCAATCGGCATTTGTTTTCTAAAGATCCGAAGTATAGATTGCCTTCAGTGATTGATTTTAATGCATGTCGTGCTCAGATCGCCCTATCCATTGCGGGTTTTATAATAAAATAGTTGCGAAGAAAACATGGGGATCCGAACTCCTTTTCTACTTGAAACACGTTAATTCTTAAAATCATACATACACGTATTAACTTTTACTCAGTCAACACCTCTTTACTTCTTCCGAAACCATGCCTTTCATTTCGTAATTTCAAATCGTGAATCCAAGCATTTTCTAAAAAAACAAAAACATTTTAAATTATGCTGATAAAGCAGCTAATAAAGCAATTATTGTTTGATTGTTTGACGCCTACATTATGTCAACGAATTATCACTTTAACACTGGGAGCACTCGTATACTCCAGTTTAATATATTGAGGATGATGTTGTTTCGATATACTTCAGTGCACCAATTTCAAGCTGGGCTAGAAAAGCAAAATTCCATCTATGTACAGGATTTCTAAATTACGCAAACAACCTTAAACAAGCTTTATTTATAATTCAAGTACCTGCACCACTACAAACATCTCGAAACGTCTGTTGTACTGCTGTTAAAGATCACGTCAAACAATAGTGTGCTGAAGCGTATGACAACGCTTGGATTAAATTACTAAAGTCAACACACAATTCAGGATACGTTCAGGATACGTATTTGTAATACGGGTCAAGCAAGAGTCATAAATACTGTCACATATGAACAACCTTACCACACAACCGCTCATTGCTCTGAGTAAAAAGATTTTGCTAATTGTTTGGTCTGTAACAGCATTAAAATGTTTTGTGTTTGTTGTGTGTTTGTTTTACTAACGGCAATTAACGCAATTGCTGTATGTCGGCCTATCAAGAAGTCTGTGAAAAAACAAATTGTTGGTGTCCCTATGAGTACGAACTGTGCACCTCTTGGTGTGGTGACCCTATGAGTACAAACTGTGCACCTCTTGGTGTGGAGTTCCTATGAGTACGAACTGTGCACCTCTTGGTGTGGTGTCCCTATGAGTACGATCTGTGCACCTCTTGGTGCAGATTTGCATTGCTGGGAAAGAGATTTCATGTTGTCTTTCACCAGATACTGAGTGAGATGTTATCGAAGTCCTAATAACACCTATTGATATCTGGTTGAGATATTGTTACAGTCCCACTTTGGACGTTTTGTCACTGGATTTTCAAAGGCTGTATCCCTACTGCCAACCCTTTTGAGTTTGTCACATACTGGCCTCATATTTATCATTGTTATCGCTGTTAGCTGCGATGTATATGTTTTGGGTGACCTTTGGTCCTTGAACGCTAGATTTTATATCTGCATTTACAAATGTTGCCTTCATCATAACGAAAATATCGACTGCTGTGGGTGCGCCAAGCCGTCGCGGAGGGATATTTACTTAAAAACGTCACGCGCAAAAAACGTAAACAAACTGCGTTTTGAGTAGATTTCAGGATGGCGGTCAAAATGACACCAGTGATGTAAATTGTATTCAGCTGACAATGTACAAAGATGACACACATAAACAAATACATGTATTTGCTTGTTACACAGTGGATTTTAAGTTTTTACGTGTTTTGTCTATTCTGTTTTATTAAAAACACAATTTCTAGGCATTTACAAATCGCCGACTGTTTGAGAAAAAAGACGACAGCAATGACGTCAAGAAAAACAATTCCTCTACAAGCCTGCAAAATATCATTAAAATTTGGAAAAAGTACTTTTTTTCTACCCAAAAAAACGTTTCATGACCGTCCATACAATTTCACGCGGCAATAATGAGACATTTTCCAATCGGGTGCTTTCAACAAAACACTTTTAAAATCACTTTTTCATTATTAAAATTCATAAATAATTTATACAAGCCATTTCCTTATAAAATAACCATTATTGAAGATGGGCTTTGAAGGAAAACCCAATAATACAAATAGTTTAAATTTATTGGAATAAACTGGCCATGGCTTCAGCATAATATAACAAGAAACATAATGTGCATATCAAATGTGCAGTCACGATACTTATAACAATTTTGAAAAATGTTCATAGCACAGACCAAGTTTTGAAGTGAATGAAAACTGTACTCAGTGAAACCTGGTTTCAGATGTTCACCAAGCCAGATATTTAAAATTAAGTTGCTTTCCTTCAAATGTTCTCGTACAATAATTACTATCCACTGCTGTGACCGCGACATACTGCCAACACTGCTGAATAGACAGCGCTGGAGCCACGACGGTAGGAACGCGATTCTTAAAGACATCAACTCGTCCGCATAAGCCCTACACCACCATTTCTAGGATAATGTACCTGAAATATATATAAACAAACAAAGCAAAGCAGATTGAGCAAAATATATAGTCATTAAAATGTGGGGTATAGGTGGGTGGGTGGGTATTTTAATAAATGACCGAGATACATGCTATACTTTTGATTTTAATCTCCGGTATTAATATACAACCATCTACCTACTCGACGCCATTGATAAAGGCTAAATAGATGTTCACCAAGCCAGATATTTAAAATTTAGTTGCTTTTCTTCAAATGTTCTCGTAAAATAGTTACTACACACTGCTGTTACCGCGACATACTGCCACATGCCACTAGTGGGGACATGGGCACCGCTAGAGGTACCGCCATTAAATTGGGGAAGCAGGGCACCGCAGTGAATAGTAATAAATCCTCAAATGGAGGTATGGCTGACGCACTTCACAATCGAAGAGATTTGTCTCGCCAAAAACAAAAACATTCAACAAATGACCCAAATATGGTCAACACAAATCATTAAATGACCCAAATATGGTCAGCTATTACAGTATCTGTAACCCAAATACGGGTTTTAATACATAAATCAAATACCAAATCATCAAATGACCCAAATATGGCCAGCTATTACATTATCAGGAACCCAAATGCGGGTTTTACCACAAAAACATAAAATGTCTTTTAACCCAAAATGGTTAAACACAATATTGCTAGTATCATTCAAATAGTACCACAGCTGGGATAAAATTGATCGGTTATATAATAGCAGTCACTCCAAAATATAACCCCAGCTGGGATTATGGTTAGCATTTTATTTTTATGAAGGATAAGCAGATAACCGCAAATAGAGGTTATATATGCCAAAAACATGACTGCACAACCGATTTTGTAATTATTTAAATACTGCCATGGACTAGTTTCCAAAAATAAAGGTGACATTTTTCTTAACAACAATATTGCAATCCTTGTGTCACTCTATACAGAAACAAAGTGTTGCTTGTGTGTGACAAATGTACCCAATCACTAACTGAACCCGAATTAGAAAGGAAATATCCTTATCAGTTCTGCTTAACCTGGATGCTTGATAGCCCACTGGAAGAAAGTTCATTGGGATTTGAAACATGAAATATGCAGCCCAACCAAAGTTGATATTACCTGCAGAGAAAGTTAAACAGGGCATAAGTTTCAGAAACTGGACTAAACTGAATCAAGTAAATAAAAGCAACTATTAATGCATATCAGAAACCACGTTCTTATGTCGTCTTGATTGGATTTCACACTCTTATGAAGTGATGTTTTGATGCACCAGACATTGCATCATAATAAATGAAATAAAATATTAAAAGACATATAGAATATAAAGATAAGATTTCGAGGAAGATTGAAGAGTTATCTTTCATATTTTGTCTCAAAAACACAAATTAACTGTTAGTAGTTCCTAAGCTTCACAAATTAGCATGAAGAATATGGACTTTAATGTTTTCAGACTTATCCTTCTAGTCGTGATCAATAGGTCGATCATCGGTTACAATCGGTTAGACAATATGAGGCATACATAACATGTGCCTTTTAAGACCCTGAACTCAGAACAATTTCTGATTAAGTATGTATTCTTTCTTATGACAATGCTATGTCATTTCCAACAGCATATATAACCCATCTAATCGATATTTATGGCGGTGTATAACATGCTCTCATACATCTCAAGTGTATTTCCTAACTGTTGTCTCCTGTATAATCATGTTTGATTTCTATTTCAACATTAAAACTCATAAACGATCATCATAATCGGAAGCCTAAGTAACTGATGATCAGTTGCAGTTGATTAATTGGTACATGACTATTTAACGGCCACACGTTTCAATTGATGTCTGAGCAGGCTCCACTGTTTCTTAACCATCTAAAGGCTATTCCAACCAAACATAACCTCATCCAAAGAAGTGATCCCCCCCCCCTTTTTTTAAATACACATACCAGTCATTGAACTGCCTTTCAGATACACATTACTATGCATAGAAGAACATTTATAATCGGTAGAAACGAATTTTAAAATGCAAAAATGTGTTTCAATGTCCATTCTGTTCCATAATGGCATCCAACCGCAGGCGGACACCTCTGCAACCAATTAATTAAATTCAATGTTACAATTAACTTCAACTTTTGAATGACCACCTATGTAAATATTTATATATTCAAGAAGACTAGGACTAAAGCATTTCCAATATTTACAATATATTATATTATTCTTCTTTGACAATAAACTAGGAATATGTATCCCTTTCAAGTATACTAACCCATGTGTTAAATGTTGAATGCACAACTATTTTATTTTCATATAAATAAAGTTGATGTAATAGCGATTGATTTTGACTGCCTAAATGCCATTTACAACCTCATTTAAAGCAGCTATTCCGCCAACAATTTTACAAGGTATGTACACCGGTTCCAAACCCACTGATGACGAGGTATATATACTACATACACATTTTGAGTGACCAAAATTTATAGCCACAATATAAACGGCTTAAGCCAGCCAGGCTAAACCCTAAAACAGGAGTGTCGAATTAAGTTACCAACTCACAACCCACTCCACGCACATTCAATCACGGGTATTTTAAGAACACCCCTCAACCGGCATATACACCTCACCACACGACCTGAACATCTGGATAGTTTTGACAAATAGTTCTATTTTGTGCCTGCAAAAACACATTACTTGGTTTTCCTTGCCTCCCTTTATTCGGAGATAGTTATTAAAAGGAGGTTTAAAGGTGTGTTAAGTGTTTTATTAATTATTTTATTTATTTTTTTAAATTTGGATTATGCAGAGAACAGTTTTATTTCGAGTAGGACAAAGCATAGAAGTGCTTATTATAGTTTAGTGACCATGCACAGAACTCAGTGCTATATATAGGGTAGGGACAATCCCAACTGGAATAATACATTCATTACATCATATCGGTTAAAAGGCGGAGGCCACACACACACCCAAATTAAATAGATACCGATGCCATTTGATATGTTTTGTGTAACAATGACAGGATAAATAATACTCATCCAACCAATGGATAGCCATAAAATAAACCATATGAAAAGCATCTAAATTCTTCCAAGGTCTTGGAAAATGGAACGCCACTTACAAATCCATTGTCAATCTGGGGATATTCCCAAATTCTCTACACCAAATATTTTGGATACATTTGACATTCGCAATGTTGGAAATGTCGCTTTGTGATTTAGGTTCAACTTGTTTAACTGTAAGAAATGGAACTTTGCATACAAAACCAACACTGAGCCTCTATGACCTGTCCACAACATCACGCCCGGTACACCCACTTTTTTGACAGGAACTTTTGACTGGCCCTAAGTCAACTTGATAGTGACACACACTGAAGTATAAGGCAAAGTGTTTGAGAGAATGAAATAAAATAAAACTTTAAATAAGTGATAGAGATCCAATTATAAATAAGCAGCATCAGCAACCAAACCTGTATATAAAGCAACAACCACAATAATGAAAACATCACTGTACACAAACAAATAAATGTGGCTGGACAAATAAAACTGGACATTTTATAAACCGTCTTATTAGCAGCTGCAGTCAACAGCAGCAAGTTAAAATTAGCTGAAATCAACAAAAAACTGTTGAGGTATACTTATAAATAATTTGTTAAGAGAACCTATTGCAGAGACACTGCAATTACTGTCAACAACAACCACAATTTCATGATCAGCCCTGGAGAGTAAATAATAGCAGTAGAAGCTAAATGTATAGGGCACAACGACGACGATAACATCAATTGGCCAACATAATGGCTTGATTCAACATTGCATTAACAACATGGTGACAAACAACTTATTACTTATATAAATTGTTTTCATAATAGTACTTAAATAATACATGCATTATCAGCAGCAAGTTATCATTGACATCATCCTCATAATGATATCAGAGTTTTATTTACTTATCTGTGGGTGCGCCAAGACGTCGCGGAGGGATATTTACTTAAAAACTTCACGCGCGAAAAACGTAAACAATCTGCGTTTTGAGCAGATCTTAGGATGGCGGTCAAAATGTCACCAGAAATGTAAATTGTATTCAGCTGACAATGTACAAAGATGACACACATAAACAAATACATGTATTCGTTTGTTACACGGTGGATTTTAAGTTTTTACGTGTTTTGTCTATTCTGTTTTATTAAAAACACAATTTCTAGGCATTTACATATCGCCGACTGTTTCGAAAATTTAAGTGAAATTTTAGCTTTTAATCAAATTGATAGCCTAATTACTATTTGTTCTTATAGCGAGAAAAAAGACGAAAGCAAGAACGTCAAGAAAAAATCTTCCTCTACAAGCTTGCAAAATATCATTAAAATTTGGGAAAAGTCCTTTTTTCTACCAAAAAAACTGTTCATGACCGTCCATACAATTTCACGCGGTAAATAATGAGATTTTTTTTAAAATCACTTTTTTATTATTAAAATTCATAAAGAATTTATACAAACCATTTCCTTATAAAATAACCATTCATTTCGTATTGTACTTTTTAAAAAATGTGCCGTCTATGTTCTGTTACTGCAAAAAAGCAGTGAAATAGGAAAATGTTGGCTGTTTATCGATCGACTTCAGTTATTTTTTATTTTGTAATTCAATTTTTATGGAGATTTTAACAGCGAGAAAAAAGACAAGAACATGAACGATGAGTTTAATCCTTCCTCTAGCAGTATTTAAATTTTCAAGGAAATTTGAAAAAAGTACATTTTGCTACCCAAAAAAACGTTTGGTCACCAGTTTACGCAAGCTTTTCGAACATTGTTTTGTGTAGCTGCTGTTACAAGGCATATGAGTAAACAGAGGTCAGCTCACTGTGTGATAAATTCTGAAATTAGCTTATAAACGGTAATGAAAAAAATGTCAACCAGCAGCTAAATGTTTATAAATAAATCGTCACATGATAGATTTTTTAAATTCAAATTTTATTAAAAACATTGCAACAATCACAATACCGTGTTTTTCCGAAGTCCACAAGTTACAAGAAATGTGACGTCACATGGGTTTTAAAAGTTTCACAGGGTGAAAATATGTACGCGGACAATTTGAGTCATCTCAATTCTCAAGGATGCGTGTGCTTATCTGTTTTATTTGTTTTTGGTCGGGGAGCCCTTTAAAAAGAAACACCATAGGCTATTATCCCTCCGACCGCGACTACCCCCGCCACTCCCGCCTTCCCCACCCCAAAAAAAATGGATTATAGACTCAAACAATATGAACTATGGGTTTCTTGATTGGAACAACAACCTCAGATGGAGATAAATATTCCTATCAGACATGCCATCACCAGGGGTCGAGCCCAGCTCTTAGGTGCAACACCTTATTCACTGTATTACCGAGGCCTCTGACTCAAATCAATTACTGGTATCATCACTGTGATTTAAAAAAAACATCTAGCCTACCCCCTACCATGAAACTCTGCCCTGAATGCCTGAATGTCTTATCACACAAAAGTAGGACTTAGAATGATCCCAATGAAATAAAACATGCAGTAAAACGATCGTGCCTCAGCCGAGACTCAGTCTCGGATCCAGTGACAGCACTCAAAATTGACAGAATACTCTGGTGGTAAGGTCGTCCTTTAGATACCCCTCCAAGAAAGCGGGCATGGCATATAGTGTTACCCTTGTCTGGTCGTTTGATTTCTCATTTAGTAAATCATACAACTTTCAAATGGCATGGAAAAACATGTTCATACTAAAAAAGTCAATGAAAATGAGCTTGACCTACTTACACACTACTGATTCTTGTGTATCTGTGACTGACAGCGCTAAAGCGGGGCATCCGTGTCCAATGGACACATTTTGCAGTTATAGGTTGATGGTTGGTTGAATGATGTTTACGTCATTTTCAGCACATTGTTAGGCTATATATGAGTCACTTGTGTGTGTGTGTGTGTGTGTGTGTGTGTGTGTGTGTGTGTGTGTGTGTGTGTGTGTGTGTGTGTGTGTGTGTGTGTGTGTGTGTGTGTCCTGAGTAGAACCAGTACTGTATTCCTCCTACCATCCGTAGCATCGGCACCTTCTCACTTGTAAACATGTCGAGCTCCCAGTGGGATTACAATTATAGGAGAGTGTCACCTTATAGGAAGGGGTCCGTTAGGTTACCAATCGTACATTTCGGCGAACACATACCTGTCAAGTCTCACGCATTGGCCATTGAGCGTCAGACACGCATTTTTGTGTTAATCACGCTCACACGCATACGTTCTATGTTCTCACGCGTTCTGAATAGTTGCCTAAATGTTTTTGTTGCCGACTTCTTTTTATAAAATATAGTTCACCCATTCAATTTCTCCACCCAATATGCTCAATTTCTTTTTTTCTTTGACGTTGAAATGTGTGTTTAAATGTGTGTTAAAAATAAGATAAATAATTATTTGTGACAAATAAATTCTATTAAATTGTACCACAGACCATCTCGGACTTCCTGCGCCCCGCCAACCTTGACCCGACAACCCAAGGAACAACCGCCACTTGGAACATCATATCACTCTTGACATCTACTAGGTCTTGACAGCTATGTGAACAGTCACCGGGTAGTAGCAAAATAAATTCAGTTCGCCATTAGAAGACGCGTGGGCTTGTGAGATATACACAGGTCTTCCTTTCTTTTTAAATGACATGTTTTGTCTAGTTTGTGAAAAATAAATCAAGCGGGGATCAGTTGTTATCCGTACTTCAGTATTACACCAAATATAGTTTTGCTGCGGTCGGTCCATTCGCTACCTCCCTTTCGATTTCTGAATGGTGACGATTTTTCTTCATAGCCTCTATCCGACTTAGTGTTTTCCAAAAGTGTGTAGTCTCTATATAATGATCAAACTCTTAATCGTGAAGAGTGATGATAGTTTAACTCTTTATGAATAATTGGTGCAAGTATTTGAAATACGGAGGCAACTGACTGGTTGAAAAAGTAGAGTAAACACTAATTTAAGATGAGAGTTTTAAAATAACAAGAGCATGATTTGTTTTATGATAGAACGAAACTCGTTATGTACTCAACGGAACTCGTTATGTACTCGGTTTTTTGTGATAATACTCTTTTTAAGTTTCATGGGAGACACATGTCACCAGAGTGCACACAGTTGCTCTCGGATGTCACTGGTGCGCAAATTGTTACATATCTGTCATATTTAATAAAACTGTACTTAAACAGACTCCCAGGGCAAAGACAGTATGCTCCATTTAATTGTAAAACCTCATTTTATCTGAAATGTAACTTCAGTAAAAGGGCCCGCTCACTTGATGACAAGTGTCCATTGTAGCCACATGCAACAGTAACACGGAGGTCAGAGGGTGCAATCCTTCATGCATTATGAAGCAGAAACATTTTTTAAAGGGACTGGAGGTGATCTGGAAGAAGTATAGGCGTCATTCCAAATACGAATTAAACCTAATGCTTCAATGTAAATTTACACTAAACTAGGCCCATGTTCGGTACGGTTTGAGTATTGTTGATCAAATGGTTTAATCTAGAAAACTAGACGATTTGACTAGCTTTTGATTCATTAAACTCATTAATACTAATTCATATGATGCTTTACGGCGCTTATAATTTCTTGTTTTGTTAACATAGTACTTTATTTGAATTGGATGTGCAACTGATATCAATATAATCCCCTTTAAACAAATAGTTATGATTTAGCAAAATAAAAAGCCGAGTGTACGAGATTTCCAGACCAAACATTTTCATCTTTAAATTACTCAAGTTTTATTACTAGAAGAGTGTTCCATGGAACACTTGTTTTGCCGGCCATATGCTTACATGTATTTTAGCAAAGACAATCTAACTATGAAGCTTGAAGGCAAGGGTTGCAATCCTTCATCAATTATGGAGCAGATTTTTAAATTAATAAAAAGAGGCATATCTCTGTAATAGATACATGATAAGGAAGAACTGTATAACGTGTTATGACCATAGGCCAGTATTTTGCCAAGTTACGAGTTAGGTTAGCTCGCAGGTTAACGTTTTATGAAAAGTGGCATATCTATGCTAAAATGAAAGTCAGAGTTATTGGACATGTGTAACAACATCTCCTGGGGAAAGATGAAGATGTGTGTGAAGTTTCACAAACATAGATCAAATATTTTTCAAGTTATGACCAAGGTTAGGTTGCATGTTAATGTGTGCCGGACGACAAAGTGATCTCTAAGCGTCTGCCATGCTACGCAAGTAGAAACAAGAATGGGTACAACTCTGCATTGAATAACTGATAAGGAAAACATGTACAAAGTGTTGTGACCATAGGTCAATATATTGACAAGTTATGACTAGGTTAGGTTGAGATTAAAGTTTATGAAATAGGGCATAACTCCTCCAAATGAAATTCAGAGTTATTGGACATGTCAGTAGTACTGAACAAAATAACTTGACAAGAACTGGATAAATTTATTAATGTAGTGGCATATATATATATATATATTTACATGACATGACATTATCATGTCATGTTTAATGGCTACAGAAATCGACGCGGCAATTCCGATTGCAAACCAAGCTGAACGGATGACAGGTCATTTTGGCCTTCATTTGCATATTTATTACACTAGTGAATTATGATAAATAGGTCATGCAAGTTAGATGATGAAACATGCTTTCCAAAGTTAGGTTGCAGGTTAAAGGGACACATGACAAACTTGAAGTTTTTATCAAGCAATACTCTCGATTTATAATCCAGTATAATCATGCTTGCATACACTGAATACAATTTTGAGTTTTAGTTTTTCTTTGTTATTCTACCATAGGTTTAAATATATTATTTGTACACTAGGCTAGCGCTAGGATTTCCTTTAGCCTCCTACTACACTATCATTAAGTCAGAAATATTCAAAGACAATTTGCTTAATACTATTCTTATAACTACATTGATTTTTTCCACCCTTTTGGGAATGGTATCGGTACCCATTCAATTAGGAAAATGCGCGTCATTTAGCCTTAAATTGGGAATAGTTCTCTATAACACAAAAGCAATTTGGGAATGGTACCGTTTTTCGGTACCACGTATATAAGAAAAAAAACACTGTGAACAAATGCAAGTTATGTAGAAAAACTAACTGGACACCGCGAGTTTTAAAACAATACAGAGTGTCGTGTGTCCCTTTAAAGTGTGCCGAACACCAGACAATGTTTTCTTTCTATTCCTTGGGAACATAACACATACCATCACAATTGGAAATTTTAGCGTGATTTTTCAGACAAATGGGGAAAAATACATTAAAGCATTCATTTTATAAATATTTTTAATACTATTCATGTACACAAAGGTCAACTATATGCATTTAAACCTTTTCATACTCAATACTTATCACATGTACGCTCCTTTGTTACCCTCTTTCAATTGGGAACTTTTTTTAAACATAGCTCATCATCGACATTTATGCTTGGTTATGTATGGTTATGGTTATGTTCAATAAAATATGTATTTCTTCAACTTCTCAATGGATGTTGTTTTTTATTGACTTTGAGTACGAAACAAGCAACTATACTTTCTTTCACATCACTCTCAATGGCACGGATGAAAGTGGTATGTCCAGGAGGAAAACCGACGATCCAGGCATTTTTTGTTGGTGTAATAAGCTTCATGTCTTTCTTCATGTAGATGTAGTTAAAGATAATCCATTGAAATTATTGTTCATCACTTGGCTCCATTAACTGTATACCGTAACCATGCAATTTGTGAAAATGGCAACAACTTGTCTGAAAAATAAAGAAAATGCACTAATTAGGTAAGATCTACCATCCATTCATCGGACACCTGGTATGTCGGCTTTATACTTTATTTATTTTTTTAAGGTTAAAGTCAGAATAATTCAGATTTTTTTTAATCCCCAATAAAACAAGGAGATACCAGTGTTTTAAAGGGAAACATGGCAATCTTGAAGTGTTTTTCAAGCATTGAAATTATGGCGTCTGGATTTATTTATCCAGTATCATTTTGACATTACACCTGCTTGTATATAATTAAATGACATGTTTGAGTTTTCACTTTTTCTACTTTATCATGTTTATATTCTACCATCCTACTGTATGTATTAGTGATATATTATTAACAGTTAATAACATCCAAACACTGTTCTTTATAATATTCATGTAATTAACAAATGCAAGTTATAGAAAAACTAACGGGACGCTGTGAGTTTGAAAGAAAAGAGAAGATTGCCGTTTGTCCCTTTAACGGAGTCGGTGAGGTTACAGTCAGAGTCAGTAAACAGATGTATTATTGTATTGGCTCTATTGAACATACAATTAATTTACTGAAATATTTTACCATTTTTTTATTTCTTTTAAATTTGTAAATTAACTTGTGTATGTTGAATTTCTTTATAAAGGGGCACTGTCCTAAGTAACGTATATATTGAGCATAAGCAAATTTACTGTCTGGTTTGTATTCAGTGAAATGTATTACATGGAAACGTGAGAATAGCGAATTAGGTTTTGATTATAGTAAAAACTGTTTTTTTACTTGCATCACATAACTTTCCCGTATAGCTCAATTGGAAACGCATTCGTCTTACCCGCAAGTGTAATTTTAGTTTGTGCTTGGAGTTCAATTCCACGAATTGATACTTTTTTTTTCTACCGCTATTGAATTCCATCAAACAAATCTTATTTCTATTCAGTAAATATTAAATAATGGTCATGGCGGGGATTTCTTTATTTACACTGTCCTGTTTTAATGGGATGACAGTAGGGTAAGTGTGAGGTTTGGTGCACCCTAGAACCGGTTTAAACCCCCAGTGGCCTTTGTTGCCACTGACCGTTCCAAGGCGGTAGCCCTATTGTCAACCCTTTTGTGTTTGTGATGTCGTTTGCATTTTTGTATTACTTTTGCCTTCTCGTTTGTCTGTTTGCGTGTTTGTTTTTGTGCTTTATGGTTGACTGTCGTCCTTGAATGCTGCTTTCCCTGTCCGATACTTATATCTGTCTTTGTCAACGTAAGCTACACGTTACGGCTAATGTAGCTTTAATGTTTCAATATAGTCCACTCGCTCGGTTTCAACTTTTCAAGACGAGGTTTTAATGTATTTTAACTAAATAGTTTAAAGAATTGATTCACTTTTTTTTAAACTTTTTTTTCGGCGTTTATGCGGTTTTAAATGCAGGTAGTGAGCGTGTTGACATTCACTATCAGCGTTTAAATAGTACAAATGGCGAATTTAACGCTGATAATGAATGACAAATTACACGAATAGCGATACCGGAATTGCAAATTCCACAAACGCCATAGAATTTGCAAAAAAAAGCGAATCAATTATTGTTTACTCTATTTTCCCTTTGCTAAAGTATCAACAATAACGTGCCTTGGGAGTTTGATTATGATAAAAAAAAAGTGCAAGAGATGTAACAGAGTCGTGCATTGGGTACTTCACTTACACATGATTTATATTTGAACTTCAGTTATCTAAAGACGTAGGATGTTGTTGTTTCCTCATTAAGTAGTGTCATTCAGCTGACCAATCAAACTTTGACCACTACATGTATAATCATCATATTAGTGATACTAAACTTAGATTCGATATCTTGCAGAATCTGTATTCGTGTAGGGGTGCTGTTAGTATATATTGGCCTGCCTAAAGTGGCAGAGACACAGCAGTTACCATAGGCAGATAGTGCTAAAGGTTAGGCTGTCGGTTAGTATCTTGGTTCGATAACGAAGGTTCGGTGTTACGAACTTTGCTGGTGTTTACGGCAACACGATTGTTGTTAGAGTTAGGAAGTAATTGAATCTGATTCTGTTGCAGAAGTAACGGATTAACTTTATGTTTTGAACTGAACTTGCTCTTGTTTAATAAAACTATTCGATAACTTTGCTATTCAACGTAATAAACTATACGAACTTTGACACGTGTGTGTTGTGTTGTTACACGTGCTACTTATTTTAACACATATGTGTCAAAGTTTGTATAGCTTAATACGTCAGCTGCATGACGTACACTACTTAATGAGGAAACAACAGCATCCTACGTCTTTAGATAACTGAAGATCAAATATACATCATTTCCTGGTATATCAGGATAGTGTCACTTAGCCACTTATGAACCCCCGGTTTCATCTGCTGAACACATCATACATATATAATTCAATGCCTAAATTTTACCAGTTATTATTTATAGAAATATAGTTGTCAGCATTCTCCTTTTATTTTACGTTAATAAAATACCCATAAACGAGAAATGATAATGTATAAGTTAAGTCCGCCATGCATGACTCTGTTACAGAGAGCTAGACCACTACTGTCAGTGTAATTACAGTGTGTGTGTATATCTCCTTGAAAAAATAAAGTTTATTTGAAATGAACGCTATTTCTTTTAAAAGAAAATATATAAATAAATAAAGTAAATGTAGATATTCAATGCAATGTTGGTAGAAGATCAAAGCTACCAATTGATACAGTATTTGAACAAATGACTTTATGATTTTTGTGGAGTAATAGGATTGAATGGTGATATTGAAAGTGAAACTATATGGTTGCATTTGGGTATTGCATTGTGTTGATGAAGACGGAATTAAATGGATTAAGCAATATGAAGAAATATAGTAATTGAAATTACTTAGTTAATTGCAGACTGAATCATATGCCTTATCGCAATACTGGGCTATATATATATAGTAATTGATATTACTTAGTGACACATTGAATTATATGCATTAATGCAATACTGGGTTATATAATTATTGATATTAGTATCATTGGACCCGGAGAAGTGACATGAATACACAATTGGTAATAGCGCAATAGTGAACAAAGTGATGAGATTAAACAGAGATAGTGCTATAGTGAACTAAGTGATGAGATTAATCAGAGATAGTGCTATAGGGAACTAAGTGAAGAGATTAAACAGAGATAGTGCTATAGGGAACTAAGTGAAGAGATTAAACAGAGATAGTGCTATAGGGAACTAAGTGAAGAGATTAAACAGAGATAGTGCTATAGTAAACTAAGTGGAGAGATTAAACAGAGATAGTGCTATAGTAAACTAAGTGAAGAGATTAAACAGAGATAGTGCTATAGTGAACTAAGTGAAGAGATTAAGCAGAAATAGTGCTATAGTGAAGTTCATAGTTTAGCAGAGATAGTGCTATAGTGAATAAGTGAAAAGATTGCACATGTATAGTATAAAGAAAGACAAAAATATCGGACAGGGAAAGCAGCATTCAGTGAACTATTTCAGGGAATGTGAAAATAAATTAGTGACTTAATCAATTCATTTGATTACCAATTATAGCGATACGTGATTGCTATATAATATAGATTAAAAACAGAGGTGTCTATTTAAAAGAACATTTGTGTTTAAACGGAAAGTGAAACCGAGATAGGTGTTATATATCGAGGTGACTAAAATAAGTTGAATCGTATTAAAGTGAATTATTGACACATGGTACTGAAGGTATAGGGTAGTGCGTTTAAAAGACATATCGCATGGAAGTGTCGTAAAGCGAAAGTACATTTAAACAATTGAGTGAATTGCGAGTGACATAGTGTTGTAATTTTGTTAAATAGAAATAAACTGATAATAATATGAGTAATGTAGATGAGGAGGAGAAATTAGACATGGCGTCTGGATGGCATATGTCAACGACTGAGGAGAAAAGGTCGAAAGAAGATGAAAATATTTTGAAAGCGTTCCATGCAATGAAGATAAAACCGGCAGTGGATTCACCAGAGGATCTTTTGAATTCATGAAGCTGATGGGAAAGTTAGAGAACATGGAAGGAAAAGCGGCTGAAAAATCTAAACATAGTGCATCAGTGCCGACAAGAACAGGGGGAATATACCATTTTCCTAAATTGTCTAGTTTCTATGGTGAGGAAGGTAAAGGGGAAGTTAATTGGGAGACATTCAAGTTTGAAGTAGAAGCTTTGATAGCGGAAAACATTTTTAGTGAAGAGCAGGTTTTATTTGGCGTACGAAGAGCATACAAAGGAAATGCAAGCGATGTAGTTAGATGATTAGGTACAAGTGTAACAATAAAACAGGTATTGGACAAAGTAACCACCACATTTGGCAATATTGAAACGAAAGAAAGCATTTTACGAAAGTTCCACTCTACCAAACAGAAATCCAATGAAAGTATAACTCTATATACATCAAGATTGGAAGAAATATATAATCAAGCTATAGGACTTGGTGCATTGAAACGGTCAGATGACGAAATACTCAAACAAGTGTTATATCAAGGATTACGAATGGAGATGAAACATTTGGCCACCTACAAGTGTGAAATCAAGGCGGATTATGATAAATTCAAGATAGAACTGCGAAAGCTAGAAGTAGACATGAAGAGTTCTGAAAGTGACAACAAGAAGTGTAACACGGCAGTAAATGTGTAAAAAAGTGAAATATCCGAAGTTAAGGAATTGCTTAAGAAACTAAATGACAGAATGGAAAAAATAGAAAAAGATCAAGAAAATAGCCGAGAGCAAGGACAACACTATAATAACTATTCTAGAATGGAAAGTGGAGGCGGCTATAGAAATAACCGGGGTTATGCAAGTAACCGTAGAGGAAATATATTTATCCGGGGAAATAGGCGAGGATATATACCTTTAGGCGCCAATACGTTCCAGCCTACATGCTTTAACTGCAATAAGAAAGGACACATAGCGCCTAACTGTCCAAAGAATCAAAATGTAAAACAGATTACATGTTACAATTGTGGGGAGAAAGGACATATAGCTGCGTTATGCCCAAAATAATAATTGCCAAGGTTGCGAGATCAAACACGGACACCTATAAAGAAGATCCCAAACTAGTGGGGAACACAAATGAGGTCAGCATTAATATTAATAATATATCGACAACAGCATTTATAGATACGGGAAGTTGTGTTATCGAAATCATTTTATGATAAAAAATTGTCGGAACTGGAAGTGCACCCAATACAAAATATTTTACATGTATAATGCGCAGACGGACAACCACTGCCATATGAAGGATACATTGAAGTAGAGTTGAATGCTAGTGGAATACAGGAAGCAAAACCGCATTATTGTTTATTTCTCATCAGTCCAGATACTAGATACTCTGAGAAGACGCCAGTTATTATTGGAACACATATTTTGACGGAATTGATCTCGGAATGCAGAAATAACTTTGGAGAACAATATTTACAAAAAGTAAATCTACACACACCATGGTTGCTGAGGTTTAGATGCACTGCACTTAGAGAAAAGGAGTTAAAAAGAAATAAGGGTAGGATAGCGGTAGTAAGGAGTGCAGCACAAGCGAAAATCATCCTTAAACCGAATGAAACCATCAATATTCAAGGTTATACGGACAAAGAAATTGATTATCATCCAACTACAGCAATGATTCAAGAAACTGAAGAATCCAGTTTACCATCCTTTATAGACATAACACCAGCTATTAAAAATTATGAATATGAGAGGACAAAAGAAATCTCAGTGAACTTATCGAACTTAACGACACAGACCATTACCATACAACCCAAAGCAATAGTATGTGAATTACAACCGGTTACTATAGCAGATGAAGTATTGGAGAGAGATGATGATAGTTCTATAGACAATCATCGCGAGAAGAAAGACGATGTTACACTACAGAAAGAGATATTACAAAATACAGAGGAGATGGAAGAGAGAGAGGAAATTAGTATCGAAGACTTGGAAGGTTTTCAGAGAAGTATGGAAGAAGGTGAGGAACCAAGTAAAAAGGAGATTGCTCTAGAGACCGAAGGAAAAGGTATACTTAAACATGAGAATACGGATAATGGAAGACATGGATCGGAATATAATATGGAGACAGCTGAAGATGCAACAACTCTACCTAGACCACCAACAAAACCAATACCCAGACGTTCTGTTCGGGAACGGCACATGCCAGCACGGTTCGATTCATACCACATGAATCAGATAGTGACAAGGCCATATGATTCAAAGATACAGGCATACGAGACATTAATAAAGTCAGGGGTATTGAACGAAATGGATGTAGGAGTTGCGCATAAACTGTTAGAGGCAGTTATGAAGTGGTTTTAAATATGCTATACTTTAGATTAAGAAATGCATAAGGTCTATAGTACTAAATGTTTTATATGTTTTAATAATAATAATTTTAACTTCATTGAACTTCGAGGTCAAATTTCAGAAGTGGGAGAACAAAGAGTAAAGGTTCGTTGATTTGTTATTATTAATGACAAGTACAGAGCTCTAAGGGAACAAGTTGGAAGGTAAGCATATACAAAGTAATAGGTGTAGAAAGAGTAAGAGTCAGGTACATAATATTTGACTTAGTTATATATATATTGAGATAGTCATGTGTATCAGTATACATAGGTTAGCATTATACATATAGAAACATCGAAGGTATTTATATGACCGACATATGACGGGACGTCATTTTCCGGACAGGGCGAGTGATGTACCAGGGTAATTGTATCTATGTAAGAAGAGTTGTTTCCCTTTGACCATATTTGTACTGGAGTTGAGTGTTCTCTATTTTACCGCCGTTTTGATCATGTGACTTTGAGTGAGTTGTTTTGGAGAATAGAAAACAGCATCTTTGAAAAGTAAAGTTGTTGAGATGGTGAACTTCTGAAAAAATACTGATAAAGGTGATGAAGTTTATGTTTTGAGATGTTGTAGAGGGATATTTGCTGGGTCAGTATTATTTTATTTGACTTTATATTGAGCAGGGTTGTTATAAATGTGCATTATAATTCTTTAATTGTTGAGCTAATGTAATTATTTTGTTTTAGTTTCTATATAACGGATGGCTTCAAATATTCTTTCTATTCCATCATTTTAAAAATGGGGAAACGTAGTGATTTGTGTTCTGTGTGTTCGGAAAAATGTAAAACGTATTGTATTTGCTGTGAGGTATGTATCTGTGTATTCCATTTCTTAAAATATGCACATAGCACATAGCAATAATGAACGATTATTTTTAACTCAACAGTGATTAATAGGCAGTAATTATAGCCGAAAATAAGAGTCAAGGTCAAACAAATTCCAACAGAAAGTATTTTAGGATTTTTAGAATCACTGACATGTAATGAGTTTCAAAAAAAAACTCCTCAAGATAAAGATGATGGGAAATGCTAAATTTTGGGGTAAAAGTTGCGTTTTTAAGAGAAAATCTCCGGAAACTTGAATAATTTTATAAAAAATCATTTGAGCAAATAAGAATCATTTAATAGTGCGGAAATGCTCTTCCAAATGCATCTCTATGTAATTCAAGGTTTTATAGATGGATATGAGGTTAATAATATGAGATTTTGGGGCAAAACTTGGACAAAATGAATAAAATCGTTGATTTCTGTAATACATTTGGTGTTACGAGGCTATAAATGAAAAAAAATACTAAATTAGCTATAACAATTATATTCTTACTGTTTTGCACAGAGAAAGGTACACAGATGTTCTAGAAAAAAAGTCCTTTTGAATACGACGATCTAAAATACTTTATTATTGGGTCTAAAAAAGTGTTTTTCATAAAACAAATTGCTGAAAACAGGAACCATTTTGTAATAAGATGTTTGAACATAAACTAATCTAATGGAAGTGATAAAATGGTGCACAATTATATATACAAATGTTTCTTTGTATCGTAAGTTAATGTGAAAGTTCACATTGTGAGATTTTGGGGCAAAATGTTGAAAAAAATGAATAAAATCGTTGATTTCTGTAATACATTCGTAATACAGTGGCCCGTTTTATGGAACATCTTACGACGATTTTGCTCCTAAGTCAAATTATTAAATTTATTGCTATAAAAATGTTCATAAACATGTTTTTTAACTATCTAATACATATATTGTTTATTCAATATTTACACCCTTAATTGTTTGCTTCAAATGCTTTTAAGAAAAATGATAGAAGGTATTTTATTTTGACTTGAAAATACAGCATATTATATTCATTTTAAAGTGAGGAAACCTTCTTCCAAACCCATCGTCATGTGACACACGGAATCACAGATCGATAAGACGCTAATTAAATTAAAACAATTGTCCTTCATCAAAAATCACTGAAAAAGAATCACAAATAAGTATTTCAACAAATATAATTGAAGTGAACAAATGGTGTATAAAACGTACATTACATATGTTTGATAATATCAGAACTTAGAAGTGAATAAGATGTTCAAATTGCGAGGTCAGTGTCAAAACGTGGAACAGAAATGGAGAAAAAACACCAATGTTTTTGTGATACAATCAAATTACTTGGCTTTAATGTATGAAGTATGTTTGACCTAAAAGAGACATTTGTAAAAAATACTCGGTCTACATTTGGAATCACACCTATGTGTTTCGATGAAAATCTTAACATTGTGTTATCCGGAAGTCAACGGGACAGAAAATAGTTCACAGTTGCTGTATTCTAAACAGTAATGCCGTTAGCCATACGTGTAAAATGTAAGATCTGCATTGCATGTTTGTTACTACAATAAAGATGAAGGATATATCAGCGATTCCATGTCAATAAAATATTTGTAGATCTATCGGCCAAATGACATTGTAAAACTGATGGTAATTTTGGGTTTGACTTTTAATGGCTTTTTGGAGGGAATCTGCTGGGGTCTAGGGCGCCGCAATATTTGTATGACATAGCCAGTATGAATTCCTTCTACATAAATTCGAAATATGATTCTATGGAATTTATCGAGCTGTTGCGAATGCTAAGAGATAATTTCTAACGGTTTTCCACAATGCAATTTTCATCAACATTCGCTGAAAACCAGAATCGTTTTTAAAATCGTTTTAGCTGAAACAAAAAATATAAGGATGTTACAAAATGTTTCACTATTCAATGTACATAATTATATCAAAGTTTTTCATTGTATTTGAAATTAAGAAGAATGCTCAAACCGTGATTTTTTTTGACGAATTGCTTAACAATTGCATAGAATCAACCTTTTCATACACAAAGTACTTGGTTATAAACTAAAAAAGTGTAGAAAGATCATTTTCTTGTATCAGTTTGGCGCATTATAAGTGTTGCGGGTGTGCACTACTGTGTCAGAAATAAGTGGAAAAAATGCAAAATATACATGAACCGATTTTCAAAAATCATATGAGCAATATAAACAATATTTTGGGAGTTATGAAATGTTGCCTTATATATGTACTCGCCCAGTTTCATTATTTCCAGACTGAATTAGATACTCACATTGCGGACATGTTCAAAACAAGTATACTCAAACATTGATAATTTTTGTAATTGATAGGGATTGTGGACTAGAAGATTTTCATGTGTCTAGAGTAAAATATATTTTTGCTTTTTTTGTAATGGATAAAAGGATGCATGTTGGAATAACTGAATATCCTAACCCCTGTGATGCTATGAACTGTTTTGTTATGCGTAAAACATAACATTTTTAATTAAATGAAGAACAGTAATTGAGTGTATCAATAATTTGCACGTCACAGATGCTATTTGTATTTGTAACCCTGAATGAAATGGGGTTATACTGGGAATGCAATTACAGATGGAGATGCCATGAAGGGTGAAGGTTCTCATCAGACATGCCTCCGCAAAGAAGCGAACCCATGCGGGGCAGAGTATTTGAGATGTAGGATGAAGTTTTCCATCATGCATGCCTCGGGAGCGAACCAATTGGGGCAGAGGCCTGTGGCTCCAAAGCCATGGCCATATCCAATGGGTTAGTGAGGCCTCTTGTTTGTAACCAAGCTTGTTTACATATGTAAATACATGTATATAGCTTTTTATAGAGTGCGAGGCGTTTAGTCCAAAACACAAAGTTTATATTAACGTACAAAGTTATTTTGGAAAACACCAGTTGTGCAACGTTTGTACCAAATATTTTCGTACAAGGGATGTCTGATAATTAGCTAAATGTATGGATTATCCCACTAGTAACACACTAGTCTTCCATCACAATCATCATCTTTTAAATAACATATATACCTTGGTGTTTTCAACAAATAATTGCTTCTCGGCAGTGTGGGCATTGCATGTTAATGAAAGGTTATATACATTATGAACAACCAAAACAATGTAATCAGAGTGTACATTTATAGCATTGAATGTGTAACAGGTTTTTGTAGAAAGCATGGAATCTCATGTATGCAGTGCCAAAATGTAAGCTCTATGAATTCTATAGACATTGAGATTCATTTAAATTAAATTTTTAGTTATTTGATCACTCTTTTCTTACATAAACAAGCAATAATATTAGGTGATGTGAACAAAAGCTCCTACAACTTCGACATGAGTATTGCGCAAAATTTAATGAATTTTCATGAAAATTGAGTTTCATACAGTTACTTTGAACGTGTTTTTAAAACTTATCATACAGTTTCCGGTGTTATTTTTCATTAAAATGTAATTATCACACCTAAAGATAAAACATACTGCACCGTTTTAATATAAGTTACCATATATGATATTTAAATATTTATAAACCCTGTTGTAATGATTGCTTGAACAATATTTCCACCACATATTCAATGAAGTGTATACAATATGTGTATCAAAAGGTTATAAATCCATATGTATGTAATTACATCATGTTTTTCCTTCATTATTTTATATATAAAATTTCCAAATGATGTAAACATGATCCATGGTCGTAACCATTGTAACTAGACATTTATTCAACGGACCTTTTGTTTGCTACAGACCTTAAAATTGAGCATCTAACTAAATTTCTGATACTATAAAACATTTGGATATATGCATATATAGGATAATATCACTTCAATAGATTATGTATATTCAAAATACATCTTAACAATGATTCCTGTTTACATTATTTGTTATGAAAAAACATTTTGCCACCCGAACATAATGCATTTTTCAACAGTAGACGCCTGATGACTTCTTTTGGGGCACATCCTTGCATCTTGCTCGATGGAAAACCATTATAGATTATCATTTTATAATTCATTTCTCTACTTCTTTAGCTTAAAGGCCTTTACTACGACTGTATTACAGAAATCAACGATTTTATTAATTTTTTCAAAATTTTGCCCCAAAAGCTCACAATGTGAACTTTCACATTGACTTACGATACAATGAAACATTTGTATATATAATTATTCACCATTTTATCACTTCCATTAGATATGTTTATATTCAAACATCTTATTAGAAAATGATTCCTCTTTTCAGCGTTTTTTTTATGAAAAACACATTTTTAGACCCAAAAATAAAGTAATTTATATCGTCGTATGCTAAAGGATTTTTTCTGGCACATCTCTGTACCTTTCACTGTGCAAAACAGTAAGAAACTAAGTTTTTACAACTCATTTAGTTGTTTTTTTAATTTATAGCCTAGCAACACCAAATGTATTACAGAAATCAAAGATTTTATTCATTTATTCCAAGTTTTGCACCAAAATCTCATATTATTATCCCAATATCCATCTATAAAACCGTGATTTACATGGAGATGTCTTTGGGAGAGCATTTCTGCACTGTTAGAAAATTCTAATTTGCTCAAATGATTTTTTATAAAATTATTCCAGTTTCCGGAGATTTCTCCTAAAAAAACGCAACTTTTACCCCAAAATTTAGCATTTCCCACAATCTTTATCTTGAGGAGTTTTTTCTGAAACTCATTACATGTCAGTGATTCTAAAAATCCTAAAATACTTTCTGTTGGAATTTGTTTGACCTTAAACCTATAATTACTAGACTATAAAATAACAAACAACCATATGTATCAATAACAGATTAATTGTTGTACAAATTATCACAAAACAAATCCATATTGCTGTGTGTGTCTCTTTTGTTTGTTGTTTGTTTAAAAATTGTCAATGATATATGAATTACGGCACTGTGGCAACTTTCACACAATTTAACAATTTATTTGATATTATCTACAAAATCAATTGATCGCTTTTATAAAAGCTCAGTCTGATCTGAATGCCTATTAAATATTCTCAATTATTCCAAGGCCTTATATAAAATGAAAAATGTAGTATTACTGAAACTTCTCATATGCCGATTCAATTATAAAAGGCACGCGTCTTGATTCGCACAGATGTCGTGCGTTGAATGGTTTTCATAATGGCATGTGTTATTTGTTTATTGGGATGCGGAGTGGTAATAGGATTAATAACACGCGTTGATTGTTATTTACTAAATGTCACATGGTATCGGTTGTTTCGATCAATAGAGGGCGGAGCTAGAGATTTAATGTCAGATGACAAATGTTAATAATAATTTAGTAGAATATTAGGTATAATACATTAAGTCACTACGTGAATCTGTTTTATGATTTTAATAGTTTCGTCATGTATGTAGATAATCAGTAATGAGTTAATCATACATTAATCCAGTAACAGAAACAGTGTATGTCAAAATAGTTTCTTTATTCATAGTTTATAACAACACATTATATACATTAAGTCACTACGTGAATGTGTTTTATGATTTTAATATTTGCTTCGTCATGTATGTAGATAATCAGTAATGAGTTAATCATACATTAATCCGGTAACAGAAACAGTGTATGTCAAAATAGTACCTTTATTCATAGTTTATAACAACATATTTTATACATATAAAGAGCAAACTTTAACGGTATTGTTTCAATGTTCGCCCAAAACATCGTTGAACATTAGTTAATTTCCAGGAATTTTTAAAGTAACCGTACTTCTGTAAATGTTTCATATTACTGAATCACTATAAATATATGTACGATGTAATGTTATAGTGTACCTTTACCTTGGCTGATATGTAACCAGTTCGTCAGATTGTGTTCGGAATTTTCGCTTTGTTGACATCCCAGGCTCGCCGAAGTATTTGTATTCACTATTTAAATCAAGTCTTCCTTTCGTAAAGAGTTCTAGCCGACTCACATTAATCTGTTTCCTAATATATAAACATCTCTATATATTTTCAATAGTCTATTAATCTGTTTCTTATTATATAAACAGAATTTGTATAACACTTTAAGATATTGATTTTTTTATTTCTTTTCTTAGACGAAAAGTCCCTTTCGTATGGAATATCAAAACACAAAAGTATTGGCAACAAATTCATTTAAAGTTCGATTTACTAATTTTTTCAATGCAAACATATTTTATTAATCTATTTGTTAATATATAAAAACAATTTGTATTAAGCTTTAGATATTGATTTTATGACTCCTTTTCGTAGACGGAAAGCCCTTTTCGTACGGCCAAAATGGAGTCAAAACACAAAAGTATTGACAACAAATTCATTTAAAGTTTGATTTAACTTATTTCTTCACTGCAAACATATTCTATTAGTCTATTTCTAAATATATAAAAATAATGTGTATACAGCTTTAGATATTGATTTTATGGCTCCTTTTCGTATGGTCAAAATGGAGTCAAAACACAAAAGCATTGACAACAAATTAATTTGAAGTTTGATTTAACTAATTTTTTTTTTACTGCAAGCATATTTCATTAGTCTGTTTCTAAATATATAAAAATAATTTGCGTAGTGCTTCAAATATAGATTTATGGCTCTTTTTCGTAGACGGAAAGTCCTTTTCGCGAATTCGCGGATAGGACTCCTTTTTGCACTTTAGGCCTTAGACAACAACATGAACAACAGGAAGTGGCGTAAAAAAAAAAAAATCATACCGGGTAGTCATGTTTTACAAACCACAATTCTATCCACTTTTTTTTTTAAACCAACTGACATAAAGTATAAAACTAGAAATGTGTCTATAGGACACGGATGCCCCCGGTATAAGTTACTAGAACTATGAATTCGCCAAAAAAAAATGAATTCAAAACATGATCCGTTTCAAAAGTTATTGAGTGGAAAAGGGGCCATAACTCCTTCAGAAATTGACCGATGCTGACCTAAATCAAACTTGGCCTGTATTTTATAATTACACAGCTACACACCAAATATTAATTACAAACATGGACCCTTTCAAAAGTTATTGAGCGGAAACCAATTTGTTGCAGAAAATTAAGTCGAAAAGGGGCCACAACTCCTGTATAAAATGAGCAACGTTAACCAAAATCGAACTTGACCTGTATTTTATAATTACACAGCTACACACCAAATATTAATTACAAACATGGACCCTTTCAAAAGTTATTGAGCGGAAACCAATTTGTTGCAGAAAATTAAGTCGAAAAGGGGCAACAACTCCTGCATAAAATGAGCAACATTGACCGAAATCGAACTTGACCTGTATTTTATAATTACACAGCTAAACACCGAATATTAATTACAAACATGGACCCTTTCAAAAGTTATTGAGCGGAAACCAATTCGGAGGGGACGAACGGACAGAAAATTTAGTCGAAAAGGGGCCACAACTCCTGCATAAAATGAGCAACGTTGACCGAAATCAAACTTGACCTGTATTTTATAATTACAAAGCTACACACCAAATATTAATTACAAACATGGACCCTTTCAAAAGTTATGAGCGGAAACCAATTTGTTGCAGAAAATTAAGTCGAAAAGGGGCCACAACTCCTGCATAAAATGAGCAACGTTGACCGAAATCGAACTTGACCTGTATTTTATAATTACACAGCTACACACCAATTATTAATTACAAACATGGACCTTTTCAAAAGTTATTGAGCGGAAACCAATTCGGAGGGGACGAACGGACAGAAAATTAAGTCGAAAAGGGGCCACAACTCCTGCATAAAATGAGCAACGTTGACCGAAATCGAACTTGACCTGTATTTTATAATTACACAGCTACACACCAAATATTACTTACAAACTTGGACCCTTTCAAAAGTTATTGAGCGGAAACCAATTCGGAGGGAACGGACGGACGGAAGGGACGGACGGACAGGGGTAACAGTTAATGCCCCTTTCGGCATTCTCGAATGCCGGGTGCATAACGAGTCCTGTTTCCGTAAGCGTTGCAACATATGTTACATCAGCCACAACTTGCCATCCACCGTTAACCGTATCGCTTGCAGATTCCGACTACGACTTGCCCATGTATTGCATCTTCTGTAACGATGTATAGCCACTCCACCATCTCAGGCGTCAGTTGCTTAACGATCTTCTCACAAACCCTGGAGATATCACCAGCTCCTGCTGTCCGTATCTATTTTACTGGTAGGTTCATCCAGTTCCTGCTGGCTCTGTGACTGTAGTTTAGGCATATTGTATTGAAATAAATTGCTAAAATAATGAACACCTTGAACATTACATTAAATAAAACTTTTTATTTTCATATGCATCCATCATCTTTTTGAACACTGTCATATTTAATCCAGAGTTTAATCGTGGCCTTGGCCATGGAATTTATCCCGGAACAAGGGACTTAATCAACGTTGCTTAGTACTGGTTCTACCCAGGAAGCTTTAAGTTGCAAGAACAGGTTTCCCAATCGATGTAAATTAATAGTTTAAAGTAGAGTTAACAAAAAAAGAATTCTTATTCTTTTTTTCTTCTTCTTTTTCTGTGCATTAATGCAAGCCTACGCAGCTCCCGACAGGCCAATATATACAAGAAGATATTGAAATTGTCTTAGCAGACGCCTGATTAGAATGCTTCACTGCGCATTTCCGCTAAGCAGTATGGAGCAGTCTAACACCTGCTCCGTGATAGGTTCATGTCCGAATCATTCAGACAGTGATTTTATTATAAACTGATCTCCGAATGACCTTCACCTAAATTATTCGGTCAACACTTGTGTATCTATTAATAAATATAAGCATTAAAAGGTTATTGATAAATAAACGTTCTTCTACCACAAGGACTATCACAACCTGACTTCTATGGTGATCAAAAGAGGTTATGACCCTATCATTTTGCAACGTACTGCATGCTTGGTGGTGGACCCTTTTACAGTTCGCCACTATGCTTTCCTATTTAATTGTACGATGACCGGACAGGCTGTGGACCCTATGATGACGCCTACCTAAAGCCCATTGGGACGGTGGCGTTTAATGCTTGTCTATGATCTTTCTTGTCGTGCCCTTAATGGTTTATTCTCTTATTGCTCTGGCTTCTGCCAAGTCATTGAGTACCTTCATTGTGGCTTTCTAGGCTATTGTTTTTTTTGCATTATATTTAGACGAGCATATTTGTGTTTTACTTATATTGCCTATTGATGCTGCCTTGTTGGTTAGAGATTAGGTCATGGCGGGGATTTCTTTATTTACACTGTTCTGTTTTAATGGGATGACAGTAGGGTAAGTGTGAGGTTTGGTGCACTCTAGAACCGGTTTAAACCCCCAGTGGCCTACTTTGCCACTGACCGTTCTAAGGCGGTAGCCCTATTGTCAACCCTTTTGTGTTTGTGATGTCGTTTACTTTTGTTATTAATTCTGCCTTCTTGTATGTCTGTTTGCATGTTTGTTTCTGTGTTTTGTGGTTGACTGTCCTCCTTGAATGCTACGTTCCCTGTCCGATCTTTTTATATTTCTTTATACTCCCTTCTACAAAGATGATGAGTTATTTTCTTGATGATATAGATCTAGCTCAGCCGTCAACTCCACTACAATTAACGACAACAGCAATCATTTTTCATGCCGCGTTGAAATCTCATGATGCAATACAGCCATACCTTGACTTAAATGTTAAAGCAATCGTAATTAATAACAACCTATGAACTGAACAAACTAAATAAGTGTTGAAATTCGACAATCGACAAATATTTTAATTGAACCTGTCATAGACCTACATTTAAGATTTATATTCATGAACCTTTCCACTGAATGGAAATCTAGATTAACCCTACAACATCGGTCATACATCCATTACAAAATTACATAAAATAACAACAAAGGTATACACTTTCAATATGTACATAATTATTTTAATAAATGATCGAGATACATGCTATACTTCTGATTTTAATCTCCGGTATTAATATACAACCATCTGCCTACTCGACGCCATTGATAAAGGCTAAATATACGGTGTAGTGTACACATTACTAAATCGCAAAACTAACAAAAAAACAGGAGGGCCCCAATCTGTGCAGTCAGGGTGGCGACAAACTCATGTAAATTAACACTCGCACTACAAGGATTTTTGTCGATAATCGAAAAATCCCATTATTTTCATATTCTACTTTTTAAAAAATGTGCCGTCTATGTTGTGTTATTGTAAAAATTATCTCCAATAAAAAAGCAATGAAATAGGAAAATGTCGACCGTTTATCGATCGACTTCAGTTATTTTTATTTTGTAATTCAATTTTTATGGAGATTTTAACAGCGAGAAAAAAAGACAAGAGCATGAACGATGAGTTTAATCCTTCCTCTAGCAGTATTTAAATTTTCAAGAAAATTTGAAAAAAGTACTTTTTGCTACCCCAAAAAACGTTTGGTCACCAGTTTACGCAAGAGTTGTTTTGTGTACGGTGGTGTAACACGGCATATGAGTAAACAGAGGTCAGCTCACTGCGTGATAAATTCTGAAATTAGCGTATAAACGGTAATGAACAAAATGTCATTCAGTAGCTAAATGTTTATAAATAAATCGGTAACATGATAGATCTTTTAAATTCTAATTTTCTTAAAAACATTGCAACAATCACAATACCGTGTTTTCCCGAAGTCCACCATTCCCAACACCACAAGTAACAAGAAATGTGACGTCATATGGGGTTTTAAAACGTTCACAGGGTGAAAAGATGTACGCGGACAGTTTTGGTCATCTCAACTCTCAAGGATGCGTGTGCTTATATGTGATTTTTTTTCTGGTCGGGGAGCCCTTTAGAAAAACACACCATAGGCTATTATCCCTCCGACGACGCCCACCACCGCCCCATACGTCTTCAAAACCCCAAAAAATGTGGTTATGGGTTTACATGTATATGACTAACAGTCTGTAAGGTCATTTCGATTATAGATATAAACAACATGAACTATGGGTTTATTGATTGGAACAACAACCTCAGTTGGAGATGAGATGGAGATAAATATTCCCTTCAGACATGCCATCACCTGGGGTCGAGCCCAGCTCTTAGGTGCAACACCTTATCCACTGTATTACCGAGACCTCTGACTCAAATCAATTACAGGTATCATCATTCTGATTTTAAAAAAAAACATCTAGCCTACCCACTACCATGAAACTCTGCCCTGAATGCCTGAAAGTCTAATCACACAAAGGTGGTCTTAGAATGATCCCAGTGAAATAAAACATATGGTAAAACAATCGTGCCTCAACCGAGACTCAGTCTCGGATCCAGTGACAGCACTCAAAATTGACAGAATACTCTGGTGGTAAGGCCGTGCTTGTTTAGATACTCCTCCAAGAAAGCGGGCATGGCATATAGTGTTACCCTTGTCTGGTCGTTTGATTCCTCATTTAGTAAATCATACAACTTTCAAATGGCATGGAAAAACATGTTCATACTAAAAATGTCAATGAGAATGAGCTTGACCTACTTACACACTATTGATTCCTGTGTATCTGTGACTGACAGCGCTAAAAGCGAGGCATCCGTGTCCAATGGACACATTTTCGAGGTATAGGTTGATGGATTGTTGAATGGTGTATACGTCATTTTCAGCACATTTTTAGGCTATATATGAGTCGTTTTTTGTTGTTTTTTTGTGTTTTTTGTTGTGTGTGTGTATGTGTCCTGAGTAGAACCAGTACTGTATACCTCATACCATCCGTAAGCATCGGCACCTTCTCACTTGTAAACATGTCGAGCTCCCAGTGGGATTACAATTATAGGAGAGTGTCACCTTATAGGAAGGGGTCCGTTAGGTTACCAATCGTACAGCGAACACATACCTGTCAAGTCTCACGCATTGGCCATTGAGCGTCAGACACGCATCACGCTTACACGCATACGTTCTCACGCGAATAGTTGCCTATTTATTTGTGTTGCCGACTTCTTTTTATAAAATGTAGTTCACCCATTCAATTTCTCCACCCGGTATGCTCAATTTCCTTTTTATTTGACGTTGAAATGTGTGTTTAAATGTTAAAAATAAGATAAATAATTATTTGTGACAAATAAATTCTATTAAATTGTACCACAGACCATCTTGGACTTCCTGCGCCCCGCCAACCTTGACCCCAAACCTAAGAAACAACTGCCCCTTGGAACCACAAATCACTCCTGACATCCACTGAGTCTTGCAGCTATGCGAACAGTCACCGGGTAGTAGCAAAATATATTCAGTTCGCCATTAGAATACGCGTTGGCTTGTGAGATGTACACAGGTCTTCTTTTCTTTTTAAATGAAATTTTTTGTCTTGTTTGTGAAAAATACATCAAGCGGGGATCAGTTGGTTATTCCTACTTCAGTATTACCCCGAAATATAGTTTTGCTGCGGTCGGTACCTTCGCTACCTCCCTTTCGATTTCTGAATGGTGACGATTTCTCTTCATAACCTCTATCCGACTTAGTGTTTTCCAAAAGTTTGTAGTCTCTATATAGATCAAACTCTTAATCGTGAAGAGTGATGATAGTAAAATCTCCATGAATAATTGGTGCAAGTATTTGAAATACGGAGGCAAATGGTTGGTTAAAAAAGGTAGAGTAAACTCTAATTTAAGATGGGAGTTTTAAAATAACAAGAGCATGATATTTCTTATGATAGAACGGAACTCGTTATGTACTCAACGGAACTCGTTTAATCCAGAAAACTAGACGACTTGACTAGTTTTTGATTCATTAAAACTCATTTATACTAATTCATATGATGCTTTACGGCGCTTATAATTTCTTGTTTTGTGAAAATGATACTTTATTTGAATTGGATGTGCAACTGATATCAATATAACCCCCTTTAAACTAATAGTTATGATTTAGCAAAATAAAAAGCCGAGTAGTCGAAATTTCCAGACCAAACATTTTCATCTTTAAATTAATCAAGGTTTATTACTAGAAGAGTATGCATACATGTATTTCAGCAAAGATGAATCTAACTATAGAAGCTTGAAGACAAGGGTTGCAATCCTTCATGAATTATGGAGCAGATTTTTAAATTGATGAAAAGAGGCATGCCTCTGTAATGGATAATTGATATGGAAGAACTGTATAACGTGTTATGACCATAGGCCAGTATTTTGCCAAGTTACGAGGTAGGTTAGATTGCAGGTTAACGTTTTATGAAAAATGGCATACCTGTGCTAAAATGAAAGTCAGAGTTATTGGACATGTGTAACAACATCTCCTGGGGAAAGATGAAGATGAGTGTGAAGTTTCACAAACATAGGTCAAATATTTTTCAAGTTATGACCAAGGTTATATTAGGTTGCATGTTAATGTGTGCCGGACGACAAAGTGATCTCTAAGCGTCTGCCATGCTATGCAAGTAGATACAAGAAGGGGTATAACTCTGCATTGAGGGGTAAAACTCTGCATTGAATAACTGATAAGGAAGATAGGTATAAAGTTTCATGACCAGGCCTTTATTTTGACAAGTTATGGACTAGGTTAGGTTGAGGTTAAAGTTATATGAAATGGGGCATAACTCTGCCAAATGAAATTCAAAGTTATTGGACATGTCAGTAGTACCGAACAAAATAACTTGAAAGGAAGAACTGGATAAATTTATTAATGTAGTGGCCTAAGTATATATATATATATATATATAATCATGTCATGTTTAATGGCAACATAAATCGACGCGGCAATTCCGATTGCAAACCAAGCTGAATGGATAAGACCATTTTGGCCTTCATTTGCAAATTTATTACACTAGTGAATTATGATAAATAGGTCATGCAAGTTAGATGATGAAACATGCTTTTCAAAGTTAGGTTGTAGGTTAAAGGGGCACATGACAATCTTGGAAGTTTTTATCAAGTATTACTCTCGATTTATAATCCAGTATAATCATGCTTGCATACATTGATTACAATTTTGGGTTTCTATTTTTTCTTCGTTATTCTACCATAGGTTTAAATATATTATTTGTACACTAGGCTAGCGCTAGGATTTCCTTTAGCCTCCTACTATACTATCATCAGGACAGAAATATTCAAAGACAATTTGCTTAATATTATTCTTATAACTACAGTGATTTTTTTCACCCTTTTGGGAATGGTACCGGTACCCATTCAATTAGGAAAATTCGCGTCATTTTGCCTTAAATTGGAAATAGTTCACTATCACACAAAAGCAATTTGGGAATGGTACCGTTTTTCGATACCACGTATATAAGGAAAAAACACTGATATTAATGATTGAACAAATGCAAGTTATGTAGAAAAACCAACTGGACGCCACGAGTTTTAAAACAATCAAGATTGCCGTGTGTCCCTTTAAAGTGTGCCGGACGCCAGACAATGTTTTCTTTCTATTCCTTGGGAACATAACACATACCATCACAACTGGAAATGTTATCGTGATTGTTTATACAAATTGGGAAAAAATACAGTAAAACATTCATTTTATAAGTATTTTTAATACTATTTATGTACACCAAGGTCAAATAAATGCATTTAAACCTTTTCTATTCAATACTTGTCACACGTACACTCTTTTTTTTCAATCTTTCAATTGAAAACTTTTGTTTTTAAACGAAGCTCATCATCGTAGTGACATGTATGCTTGGTTATGTATGGTTATGGTTATGTTCAATAAAAATATGTATTTCTTCAACTTCTCAATGGATGTTGTTTTTTATTGATTTTGAGTACGAAACAAGCAACTATACTTTCTTTCACATCACTCTCAATGGCACGGATGAAAGTGATATTTATGCAGGAGGAAAACCGATGATCCAGGTTTTGTTATTTTAGCAATAAGCATCATGTCATTCTTCATGTAGATGTAGTTCAAGATAATCCATTGAAATTATGTTTCATCACTTGGCTCCATTAGTTGTATACCGTAACCATGCACTTTGAGAAAATGGCAACAACTTGTCTGAAAAATAAAGAAAATGCACCTATAAGGTAAGATCTACCATCCATTCTTCGGACTCCTGTAGGTATTGCGGCTTTATACTTTATTTATTCAGCTGACCAATCAAACTCTGACCACTGTATACTCATCATATTAGTGATACTAAACTTAGATTCGATATCCTGCAGAAACAGGATTCATGTATTACAGTAGGGGTGCTGATAGTATATTGTTGTAATTTTGTACAGGTACCAGTATTCAAGCCTGGTTACTGAGGACATTATGTCTGTCTTCGGTTAGCACCATAAATCTAGATGTGTATCTCTCTGCAGGGCTAACTCAGGCTAATGCTAATGATCATAATTTATGAGTTAGCATCCCTTATTTGGGAGATGCTCTATGAACCAGGCTAATTCTAATGCTACATGATTTATGTGTTAGCATTCCTTATTTGTAGATGCTATAAGATTGATGAGTTAGCATGCTAATATTTACGACCATGCTAACCCCTTATTTGGAAGGGACCTTATAAAAAGGGAGGGTTTCCTTTGTTCGTGGCTTTTATCCGTGGCTTACCTGGACTAACAAGAGATCAGTAGTTATGTGAGAGAGACACTATCATTTTAGTAAACTGTTGTAAATAATAATTCACCATTATAGTTGGTAGCATGTAGAAATAAAGTTATAGAATATAGAATTGGACTATATATTTCTTTCTACCTTTTGAAGTGAAGAAATTGTAAAACTGGTGGCAGCGTCGCGATAAGAACTTTAACACATTTCTGAAGAGGAAATTAGTTTAGCAAAACTTTGCTGGAACATTTAAAATAGATATTTGAAATTCGGACTTGTAACAATCACCATGAAAATCCTGATGTTACTTCTGATGTGTTTGTGTATATTTTCGGAATGTTCATTTGGAGCAAAAGCAACTTCTGTTTGTAATGAAGGTAGATTTTTGCAGAACACAGGTCAGAGTTTAGAACTTGAAACTTTAGATGATGGTTATGTTTGGTCATATGACACTCAATATGACTACAAGGGACACAAATGGAAAGTGTAAAGTGTTTATCAATAAGTATGACAAGCCGTAAAACAACTCCCTTTTAAATGAACTTTACGATTAATGAACAATGGACTACACATGTATGATTTGTTTCATTTGACCGTGTAATGGGTGCAGACTTTGCGCAAATTGACGATGTTGTTCCCTTGTTAGAAAAGGATAGTGAGCAGCTGAGGACTGGAAGTTTGGACAAATCGTCAGTTGCAAGGATTTCCAGAGTGAAGTTAAGGTCAGGTGAATTATGGAGTGGGATACTCCTTATTTTGCAACTTCTTGTTGTAAGAACGTGGGATTGCAGTGTGTCTTTGTACAATGGATTACTCAGAATCAAGGAATTAAGTCGCTGTGGCGTGAGCCAATTGCGTATCCAACAGTGTTCTGATAGTAAAGGATCATTATATGACAGCAATTTCATTTCTCATGAAAGTAACGTTAATGGACAGAATAGAAATGGCATAAATTCTGACAAAGTTGATGGCTCATTGTCCGAAAATGCAGCACCCCAAACATCACAGTGTCAGGCAGCTTAAAAGATTTCTGTACAGTTAACTATTCACCAGATAGAATGACAAAACTTCAGCACCAAGATCCTGATATTGCTCCTGTTGTTAAGTGGCTCAAATCGGACAGTAAACGACCCCAAGGGACACAGTTGCAGGAATGCAGAAGTCAGAGACAGAGTTCAACATAAACCATGTCAATGTTGACAATACAAACTTAAGATAGGAGTACTGTTAAACTTCTGTCATTATAAGCATTTATAGACAAAGAAAGTTCATTAGAACTCATGATGAACAAGGAAATGCGTGGTCATTTTGAGATTAAATCTTGAACAGAGTGGACGGTTAGCCTGGATTATATTCTTTATTTTTGTAGTGCCAAAATATTCTATTAATTCTGTGGAAAAAATGGATTAGGAATACTGTGTACACCCAATATTCCTTGAAAGTTATGTTTTAGAATATATTTTTATATTTCTATACCAAGTTGTGTCTTAAGGTATTCGCAAAGTATGGAAATTACAAATGATATTCACTAAATGGGAATTTAATAGTGTGATCGCAAAGTATGGAATTTATGTGATATTCACAAAAATTGGATTTAAAAAGTGCTCTAATGATCTCAGATTTCTTTTCAGATATCACTATGATAACATTAACAATAATTTAATACGCGAAATATTGTGCCAAATTATATAGTCGTTATAAGATCATTAATGTCATTTGTGTATTAATTACATGTTATATTACTTAAACTAATGTCATTCAATTTAAATGGCACCAGGACATAGTGCGAATGGAACCAAAAATGAACACTTGTGTGATTGTGTTAAAAATACAGAGAACAATTATGTGTAGGTCTAGGACTAAATGTGCAGAATTAGGACTCAGTTTTACTAGTGTGGCAAGTTTATGCCTTGAGGATTGTGTATAAACATTGGAACACACAGTATACCATGGATTTATTATATTGCTTCCTGAGGCTTTGTTTTATTCTTTAAACATACACCAAATCTGTTCATTCATTTCAAGTAAAGCTTAATGCATGTTACAAAGAATTTGCTTTCGTTAAATGTAAACGTTTACTCATTTACTCTAAATAATGCATGCTTTATTTTGTAAGAATATTCTGCACAAGACAACTTTGATTATTACTTTATTAAACATGTAATTTGACATTCTTTCATTTAGTGTGAATGTTGGTACTGATTTCTTGTTAAAAGAGAGGGATTTAAGGTTTTAATAGGGACCATTAAGCCTGGGAGAGGGGAGTGTTGTAATTTTGTACAGGTACCAGTATTCAAGCCTGGTTACTGAGGACATTATGTCTGTCTTCGGTTAGCACCATAAATCTAGATGTGTATCTCTCTGCAGGGCTAACTCAGGCTAATGCTAATGATCATAATTTATGAGTTAGCATCCCTTATTTGGGAGATGCTCTATGAACCAGGCTAATTCTAATGCTACATGAGTTATGTGTTAGCATTCCTTATTTGTAGATGCTATAAGATTGATGAGTTAGCATGCTAATATTTACGACCATGCTAACCCCTTATTTGGAAGGGACCTTATAAAAAGGGAGGGTTTCCTTTGTTCGTGGCTTTTATCCGTGGCTTACCTGGACTAACAAGAGATCAGTAGTTATGTGAGAGAGACACTATCATTTTAGTAAACTGTTGTAAATATTAATTCACCATTATAGTTGGTAGCATGTAGAAATAAAGTTATAGAATATAGAATTGGACTATATATTTCTTTCTACATTTTGAAGTGAAGAAATTGTAAAACTATATTGGCCTGCATAAAGCGGCAGAGACAGGCAGACAGGGCTGTGTCGGTTAGGATCTTGGTTCGATAAAGAACGGTTCGTTGTTACGAACTTTGCTGGTGTTTACGGCAACAAGATTGTGGTTAGAGTTAGGAAGTAATTGAATGTGAGTCTGTTGCAGAAGTAACTGATTAACTTTATGTTTTGAACTGAACTTGCTTACATCAACAATTACTTGTTTAATAAAACTATACGATCACTTTGCTATTCAACGTAATAAACTATACGAACTTTGACACGTGTGTGTTGTGTTGTTACACGTGCTACTTATTTCAACACACACGTGTCAAAGTTCGCATAGTTTTATTAGTTTACTTAATAAGCTTAATGACACTACTTAATGAGGAAACAACAGCATCCTACGTCTTTAGATAACAGAAGTTCAAATATAAATCATGTCCTGGTATATCCGGATAGTGTCAATTAGCCACTTATGAACCCCGGTTTCATTTGCTGAACACATTATACATGTATAATTCAATGCCTAAATTTTACCAGTTATAGAAATATAGTTGTCACCGTTTTCCTTTACGTTAGTAAAATACATGTACACATAAACGAGAAATGATAATGTATAAGTTAAGTCCCCCATGCATGACTCTGTTACAGAGAGCTAGACCACTACCGTCAGTGTATTTACAGTTTGTGTGTATATCTCCTTGAAAAATAAATGAAAAATAAAGTTTATTTGAAATGAACGCTATTTCTTTTAAAAGAAAATAAATAAATAAAGTAAATGTAAATATTCAATGCAATGTTGCTATTTAACGAGCCGTGGAGCCCAGAGATATGACTTGAAATGCATGTATGTAAATCAAAAGAAAATCATTTTTGTTGAGCCAGGGCCTTTTTACCAGTTTTGGGGAAAGGGCCTTTTGGCCTAAATTGGGGAAAACACCATGAATGGCCATTGCAATTTCCTGAGGTAATTCTTCCTAAATATATTATTGTCATCATGAAGTGAAATGCTTTTTTCACCATATAAATAAGACCTGCATACAAACCTCTATGAAATCCATGTTTTTAGTTTTCCTTCAACCTCAACAGTCAACGCAGATGTCAGATCAGAATATGTATTTGGTTCTGAAGTCATGCAGGCATCATGTCTCCCTATGGAAATAAATGAAACAATATATAAACACATCTCTATATAACTATCATCTAAAATTTGAATATTTCATTAAGGATTCAATTTTATTTATAATTTACAGTAAGCTTGTTTGAACATAGATTGGTATAAAACATGTTGGCTATGACGCTAACTTGTTCGTGATTATGGTTGGCCTATACATCTTTTCAAGAAATGGAAGGCCATGTAAAATAATAGGATATGGTCGGCCTATTTTTTTTCAAGAAATGGCAGGCCATGTAAAATAAAAGGTTATGGTCGGTCTTACTCTAATTTTTGTTTCAAGAAATGGCAGGTCATGTAAAATAAATTAGGTTATGGTCGGCCTTTTTTTTCCTTCAAGAAATGGCAGGCCATGTAAATAAGTAAACACCTCGATTATTCTAACCCTGTGCCAGGCTGTGGTAACAGGGTCAGAATAAAGCAAATTCAAAAGAAAGGTCAAGTTAGTATGGGGTGAGGGGTGGGCAGGGACAGATGTTTTGAAATGGTTGTTGTTGTTGTACTATCCATTGGTCACACGTCAAGTTATAAGTTTGACACTGCCCATCATAGGTATTCCCCGTCATAGCCATACCAGTGAATGTCACTGTGTGGGAGAAATCTTGGTCGTGACTGGGGTCGGGAGGTAACGAGAACGAATAGAGCCCGAATTTGTGAGTGTCCGATTTAAATTATCACCCAAGCACACACAAAAGAGAAGGTTGATCCTCGCATTCATGCGAATTGTCAGAGTTTATAAATTCACTCAGTTTTAAGTTTATTTCAGGATGTCTTTACCCACCTCAACGTTTGAAAATGAAAGTGTGTGAACAACCCATGCCATGGCATGGAAACATGCATGTGCTTCGCGTAAAAAATAATCAGACAAATTATGCAGAAAAAAGTTACAATTTATAACTAAACTAACTTGTTATTTATCTGCAGGGTTCTACGACAGTCAAACTGTTTCATTCTTTACGTAAACACACTGCAGTGTAACATATGTTCTACAACTCGCCTGTTTCAACTTTTACCAACGTGAGGGTACCAACCCCCACCCCACTGGCATCTGGAGTACTGGCTTTTTTTGGGCATGGCATCTGGAATACTCCCTAACAGAGGGTTGGCATCTGGAATACTATTTGAACCATGCGTGGCCGCGCAGCGGTCGAGCTCGAGGGCCCGCAGGGCCCGAGCTCTCTAGGGGGTCCGGGTGCATGCCCCCCCCCCCCCCCCCGAAAATTTTGAAACCTAGATGCTCTGAAATGGCATTTCCAGCAATCTGAGACATAAATTAGCTCTGTGTCTAACTTTTTGGATGGAAAAAAAAAATTGAGAAAAATACGGCCGGCGTACGCGTATGAAAAACTGCGATGTCGGCGTACGGCGTACCACAACCCGGCGTACGGAATACTGGCTAATATGGGTCGGAATCCCGCGTACGAAAAGGGGGTCGGTACCCTCCAACGTGTCAACACATTCTGCATGACGTAATCTGACGCATCTAACGTTTACAAAGGCGTTCACGCCAGTAACAGAGGTACGCGTAAAATCGATAACGGCAGTCTGAATGGCGGCGTTTTGAGATTTTTTCAATGAAATAGTCCGGCACTGTTCACAAAAAATAATCCCTCTAGCGGAGTATCAAAATGATCAAAAATGCTGAATAATTAGTTCCTGACGCACCCACAGCTGGCGAAGTTAGCCGAGCTTATACGTGTACGAGTCCAGTGCACATGAAATATACGATGAAGACGTGAGGATAAATTCAGTTCATCTCATTAAAATCAGCTGGTAGATAATGGAAGCAATGACAAACATGGGAATTATTGTAGTGTAGAAGACAAGGAAACTCTTACACCGACCTGCAATATATGTTGACCTGTCACGGGTTTTGGTCATAAACATACAATGCAAAAGGTGTATTGTTCATGCACTTGTAAATATTTATCACTTAGATGTTTTGGATAAGAAACTCATTTAAAAACCAATGTTAGTATCATAAACAATCAATCAATCCTAGTGTCTGTAACGGAGTCGGTAGTGCGCACTCGCTTCTCATCAATGCAGCCCGGGTTCGACTCCCCGTCTCGACGTTGTAAATAAGAAGGTACAGTGGTCCCCCCTCGGACACCTAGGTTTTCTCCGGGTTCCCGCGGTTGCCTTCCAAATTTAAAATGTCTCTACGGTGTTTCTGATACTGATATTCAGAGTATGCTTCAAAGTAAGCATAGCAATAAAACAATAATACAACAATGCCATAGTAGACATGATAGTAAGAGAATATAAGCATAATGATAGTATCGATAATGTTGAGAAAATTTAAATAATCTTACTGGTTTAAACATCTGTTATTGCATCTTGTTATGCCCCACCACCGAATTGTGAGGGGCATATATCATTAGCCATGTCCGTCCGAGTGTCCGTCCGTCCCGAAAAGTTTGTGTGTCTGTCTCCTCCAAGAGTTTTCACCCGATTTTTCGAAACTTTACAGGGTTTTTACCTTGATACCAAGATGTGCATATCGATTTGGCATCAAAATTGACATTGTATTACCGGAGTCAAAATGTACGTTAAATTGTCTTGTATGTATATCTCCTCCCACAGTTTTCAACAGATTGTTTTGAAACTTTACAGGATGCTTACCTTTGATGTGCATATCGACCGTGTGTTACGGCTCTTTTTAAAATAAAGTGTTACGATGTTTGCTGATTGTTTTCAGTCGGGGCATCTGTGACCCATGGACACATTTATCACATCGACAATAAACCTTATTTATACTTGATAGACCGCTCGATTTCGATGCTTTCCAATATTAAGACAATTCCTGCATTTTTACAGTGCAATAAAAATCAATGTTCACCATAAACATTATGTCACATCTTTCATATTCAATATTAAAGGGACACACGACAATCTTGATTTTTTAAAAACTCACGTTGTCCCGTAAGTGTTTCTACCTAACTTTCATTGTTTAGTCATTAATATTAATGAATATAATAGTATAAAGCAAATTGTTTTTGCATATTATCAACTGTTAAATAATATTGCACCACTAAGATATTTGAACTTATGGTGGAATAAGATGAACGCAATTAAAAAGATATTATTTAATAATTTGCAAGCAGGTTTAAAGTCAAATGATACTGGATAAATAAATCGAGACGCTAATTTAGATGCTTGATATACATGTCAAGATTGCCATGTGTCCCTTTAAGACAATTCACATGCAATACAAGGATCACTACTGATGTGAATGTAAATACAGCTGAGACCATTACCCCTGAAACAAAGCCGCATGAATATGCCTATCTACAGTTTAGAGATAAGTTACTTGTTTGCAGAAGGGCGTGTCTACATATAAATCACCATTGAATGTGACTTACAGTTAAGGAAGTGTGCGATAGCACAAGGTAAATCTATTAACATTTACATCGGCAAGATGAGGGTTGATCCGTGGGTTTAACAGATAATATATGTTATTTCGGGTCAAAGTTTTCACGGACGACAACTTCTATGCCTTGTAGATATAACATTTGAAATAATAAGGTCCCTCTATTTTATCGCCATTCTCGATTTTTGTCATTATCAAATCTCGCTCTCGTTTTTCGCGAGATTTCGAGTTCGTGGGTGGGGGAGGTATCAACACTTGTATTACTGTAAGTTATGCCGCTCTGTGTTCCGTCGATAGTATATGAGAATAGAGACTTCCTATCGTTTGGGAGTTTCGATATATGTAATTAGTCTTATAATTCTTAGTAAATACACGAGGGAAGTACATGCAGACACCAGAGGACCAGATAAGTACATACAGACAACAGATACGTACATAAAGACTACAGGAATTATTTAACATACAGCCATAAATGATACCTGTAACTACCGTGATTTTCGTCAGATCCAAAGAATAATAGTCTAAAAGTGCCACTATGCAATGGTTGGAATAGTTCTATGAAACTCGGTAAACATAAATATTATAAGCACGTATAACTAACATTCACAGAAAACACCCATACAAAACACGCATTGAAAACAAACAACAATCACAATAATAAATAAAAGCAAATTATGTTCCACAACAAAAATGAATGGATAGATCATAAGAATCTTTCATGGGTATCCGGTGAAGATAGGGAGTTCCAACCCGAGGTACATGTGTTTTTGTCGGAACCGAGGCTCTGCCAAGGTTCCGATTAAAACACACACCGAGGGTTGGAATTCCCTATCTGAACCGAATACCCATGATAGATTCTTTTTCTTGCAGATCAGCGACATGTTGTGCGTTGATGCCGCCAGCTAATAACGTTTTGCATGTTATCCTACATACCGCAGGCTCGTGCGCGCGTGATTTTTATCTTTACCCATAACGATAACGTTCATAGGAAATATAAAAAGATCGGACAAGGAAAGTAGCATTCAAGGAGGACAATCAACCATAAAACACAGAAACAAACATGCAAACAGACAAACAAGAAGGCAAAAGTAATAATAAAATTAAACGACATCACAAACACAAAAGGGCTGACAATAGGGCTACCGCCTTGGAACGGTCAGTGGCAAAGTAGGCCACTGGGGGTTTAAACTATTATTGAGCAACTTCAGAAAAGGGGTTATGACGGAAGGTTTGTAGAAAACGTAGATGCAAAACAAACAAAAAAGATCCGATTTTTTTTTGCATATAATGGAGAGAAACACGCAGGTTCACGTGTTCCTTTGGTAATTACGTTTTCCAGAGCACTACCTGATGTAAGACATATATTAAGAAAACATCTACCAACTCTGCATATCTGACAGAATGAAAAAGATATTTCCAGAACCATCCATCCTGGCTTACTGTAGAGATGATACACACCTGCAAGACATTCTGGTGCACACAAAACACAACAATCAGTATTTCAACAAACCACGTGGATGCGAACCATGTGGAAAGAATTGCGCAGTATGTCCATATATGATGAAATCGGACAAGTTCAGCGCGCATAAAGGAAAAACATATACAGTAAAGAACAGCACCAACTGTAAATCAACAAAATTAATGTTATTTGAGATTTCTTAATTTTCTGCTGTTCCAGCAACACGGCGTTTACATGGGAAAAGCCCCATCCAAAAAAAAGCATTTTGGCTGTAAAATATATATTTCTCAACCGATTTTCAAAACTAAGGTATTTTTATCTACCACTAAAATTGCCAATTCCAATGATGTATAATGTATGTACGTTTTTTTAAAATAACGTGTCACTGCTGAAAAACCTTTAGCTCAAACAAGCGCGCCAAACAATAGTTATGTTATATATGTATTAAATAATGATATTATTAATATATGGTGCTTCAGATAATAAACTGCATGTATGAAAAAAAATACACGTACAATGCATACATTATTGTTCGGGGCGCTTGTTTCAGCCAAAGGGATTTCAGTAACTACACGAGAAATTGTAATACTATGTTCATAAATTATACATCACTGAAACTGGAATTTTCAATGGGAAATAAAAATGTCTTAGTTTTGAAAATCGGTCAAGAAATAAATATTTCACAGCCACAATACTTTTTAGATGGGGCTTTTTCCATGTAAACGCCTTGTTGCTGGGACAGCAGAAAATTAAGAAAACTCAAATAACTTCAGTTAGCCTTACTATTTTGCTGTACAAATTTCAGAGTGTCCTAATTATGTTTATTTAACACATCAAAACCATTTCTTTTTAATAATTGTAAACATATATATATATATACATGTACTTTCTAATTTTTCATGCAGCATAATATTGCATTGAAAATGCCCAATCGAAAACAACTTTCGCATGTGAAACTTTTATTTCCCAACCGATTTTAAAAGGAAAGGTACTTTTATTTACCACTAAAAATGTCTGTTTTAATGGTATACAAATTATTTAGCTACCAGTTGAATATTATCTCAAAAGTCCAAAACACCTTTGGCTGAGACATGCGCCCCAAACAATAAGTTAAACATAACGGACTTGCATGTGTGAACCTTGCGCTAGATAAACATTTTAATTTTAAATACATGTATTACTATTTATCACATAACATGCGGTGTTAGAGTGTAATAACAAGATTCACTATTTTCGGTATTCCTCTAGTGGTATAAAATAACGTTAATGACGTCATGCACGTCACGTTAATGTACGTTTTCTGACGTAATGTGACGTTATAAGTTATGTAATAAATAGAATCTCATATTCGTGATAATTTATTATTGAATTTATTAAACTCATTGTCAAAAATGATATGATGCTCGGCAAGCCGTCGCATCATATCATTCTTGCCAAGTCGTTTAATAAATTCAATAATGAATGAGCACTCATGTAACATCCCCTATATACATTACATTCATATATATTTAACTGCATGCATTTTACTACTTGAATACGAAGACAAAGTTAATTACATAACGGTTATGTAGCACACGTGAAGACTTCACATCGTGCCATATATGTAAATAGCATTATATGTTTATAATTATGCACATATAGTAATTATTAAATGTATCACGTGTGATTTTAACTGTATACATTTACCTCAGTACAAACGTGATGGTCGCCCCTCTTTGTAATCTGCTTTGTTTACTATTCAGGTGTCTCATTAAAGATATGGCTATACCATGTCAGTTAGTACATACCGGACAGTGATAACTCGACCTTAACTACAAATGTACATATGACAATTATTATCACATTAAACCAGGGGAAAGTGATTTCATAAAAATATGACCATGATGGATAATGTGAACGGAGTATCGCTGTAGGTCGTGTTACGGTAAGATCGTGTTGTATTGTTTCTATTCGTTCTTTAATTCAATTTAAATAAGGCCAACATATAAAAAGTAAGAGAACGTGATTTCATAAAATTGCGGTGATAACGTATGGTCAGAATGACTTCTATGTTTCGTGAGGTAAAGCAACAGCAGACCGAAGTTGTATTTTTCATATTACTTTGTTTAGGACCATAGGCCTAGCTACTCATAGTTGATCAATATATAAACTCAGTGTTTTAAGTCAGTTTGGAAACCATATCAGTCCGTTTAGCTCGGTTACCAGACTTGTTTGTGTTGCAATTACTAAGACAAACATCTTAATACTGCATGTTATCATACACAAGATGATAAGTTGTTTATTCGGGAATTAAATAAATGCGAGTCATCGGTTTACGTAGTGTAAATGGAATTTGGGTGTAATAAGCTTTTTGACGACAAGCCATTTTGGAGAGCCTAAAGCAATAACGTGAACATTTTTATAAATTAGTAACTAACACAGCGTGTTATTAGTAACTAACACAGCGTGTTATTAGTAATTAACACAGCGTGTCATTACTAACAACAGCGTGTCAATCATTAGAAATTATTACCTGATCTCCTATATAAATGCTATATCGTCATTTCTTGCTAATTCACTAAGGAAAAGACTGTTCCCGGTGAAAACGAACTGTTACCGGGCTTTAGTTTCGACTGTTTCCCTCACGTGCTGGAATTTCGTTTGCGTGATGTCATGTTGTTTTTTCACCATAGGTTCCCATTATAAAACAAATTTTCATTTTCATTGTTTCGTACAGTAACATTAATCAGGTAATAAAACAGTTATCACATGTGTGTTTGGGGAACAGTCAAAACTGTTTTCCCTTGGTGTCGGGGGATGTCAGTGTGAACTGTTTCCCTCGGCCTATCGGCCTCGGGAAACAGTTCACACTGCCATCCCCTCCACCTCGGGAAAACAGTTTTGACTGTTCTCCAAACACACATGTGATAACTGTATACTTACACAGCGTGTTATTAGTAACTAACACAGCGTGTTATTAGTAATTAACACAGCGTGTCATTAGTAACTAACACAGCGTGTTATTAGTAACTAACACAGCGTGCCATAGTGTTATCACAGTTGTGGTTCTTAAACAAAGCAACAGATACAGAAAGACAAAATATCGAACCGATGCTGATACTACAGGGTCAAATAGATCTACATGATCATACGTCGAATGTCCCAACAGTAAAAACACGGCTTGACCAATGTTACATTTGTATTTGAATGCCTTTAAAACAACACTGGTTAGAAAACAGGATATGACACACTGTTTAATTAAACGTTTGCATATGTACCACATTCGTCTGGTTCTTTTAATCCGAGAGTATATTCTGAAAATTTCTATATCGCATTTTAGTGGCCATCTTGGACGTCATTTTGAATAACTGTTTAGTGCTACCTCAGTATATGACTATAACAGGGCTAGAAATATTCATGGGATATTACTTTAACATGATCAACTGTCAAATATTCTATAGACCTGTGTGCTTTAAAATAAGCCACAAAAACACAGACACCAAAAAATATCAAATTTGACCTTTGTCCTGTGGTGAACTGTTTCAATCTCAAATGACCAGAGATGAGTAAGTTATCATAATACTTAATCATAAAGTTAAGGAATATAGGAGGAGAAAGAACTGACCCTTGACTATGACCTTGAACTTTGCCATCTTGATCAAGTTTCAAACCTTCCACATATCTTTGTTTGTATGTTTTAAAATAAACCAAGTAGACATGATTCTGATATGACAAGTATTTAAAGGAGCAGTACATGATTCTGATATGATAGGTATATAAAGGAGCAGTACATGGTTCTGATATGATAGGTATATAAAGGAGCAGTATAAAATTATGATTCGTAAATGATAAGTATATAAAGGTGCAGTACATGATTCTGATATGATAGGTATATAAAGGAGCAGTACATGGTTCTGATATGATAGGTATATAAAGGAGCAGTATAAAATTATGATTCGTAAATGATAAGTATATAAAGGTGCAGTACATGATTCTGATATGATAGGTATATAAAGGAGCAGTACATGGTTCTGATATGATAGGTATATAAAGGAGCAGTACATGGTTCTGATATGATAGGTATATAAAGGAGCAGTACATGGTTCTGATATGATAGGTATATAAAGGAGCAGTACATGGTTCTGATATGATAGGTATATAAAGGGGCAGTACATGGTTCTGATATGATAGGTATATAAAGGAGCAGTACATGATTCTGATATGATAGGTATATAAAGGAGCAGTACATGGTTCTGATATGATAGGTATATAAAGGAGCAGTACATGATTCTGATATGATAGGTATATAAAGGAGCAGTACATGGTTCTGATATGATAGGTATATAAAGGAGCAGTACATGGTTCTGATATGATAGGTATATAAAGGAGCAGTACATGGTTCTGATATGATAGGTATATAAAGGAGCAGTACATGGTTCTGATATGATAAGTATATAAAGGAGCAGTACATGGTTCTGATATGATAGGTATATAAAGGAGCAGTACATGATTCTGATATGATAGGTATATAAAGGAGCAGTACATGATTCTGATATGATAGGTATATAAAGGAGCAGTACATGATTCTGATATATGATAGGTATATAAAGGAGCAGTACATGATTCTGATATGATAGGTATATAAAGGAGCAGTACATGATTCTGATATGATAGGTATATAAAGGAGCAGTACATGATTCTGATATGATATGTATATAAAGGAGCAGTACATGATTCTGATATGAAAGGTATATAAAGGAGCAGTACATGGTTCTGATATGATAGGTATATAAAGGAGCAGTACATGATTCTTATATGATAAGTATATAAAGGAGCAGTACATGATTCTGATATGATAGGTATATTACATGATTCTGATATGATAGGTATATAAAGGAGCAGTACATGATTCTTATATGATAAGTATATAAAGGAGCAGTACATGATTCTGATATGATAGGTATATAAAGGAGCAGTACATGATTCTGATATGATAGGTATATAAAGGAGCAGTACATGATTCTTATATGATAAGTATATAAATGAGCAGTACATGATTCTGATATGATAGGTATATTACATGATTCTGATATGATAGGTATATAAAGGAGCAGTACATGATTCTGATATGATAGGTATATAAAGGAGCAGTACATGATTCTGATATGAAAGGTATATAAAGGAGCAGTACATGATTCTGATATGATAGGTATATAAAGGAGCAGTACATGATTCGTATATGATAAGTATATAAAGGTGCAGTACATGATTCTTATAATATAGGTATATTACATGATTCTGATATGATAGGTATATAAAGGAGCAGTACATGATTCTGATATGATAGGTATATAAAGGAGCAGTACATGATTCTGATATGATAAGTATATAAAGGAGCAGTACATGATTCTGATATGATAGGTAAATAAAGGAGCAGTACATGATTCTGATATGATAGGTAAATAAAGGAGCAGTACATGATTCTGATATGATAGGTATATAAAGGAGCAGTACATAGTTCTTATATGATAGGTATATAAAGGAGCAGTACATGATTCTGATATGATAGGTATATAAAGGAGCAGTACATGATTCTTATATGATAAGTATATAAAGGAGCAGTACATGATTCTGATATGATAGGTATATAAAGGAGCAGTACATGATTCTGATATGATAGGTATATAAAGGAGCAGTACATGATTCTTATATGATAGGTATATAAAGGAGCAGTACATGGTTCTGATATGATAGGTATATAAAGGAGCAGTACATGATTCTGATATGATAGGTATATAAAGGAGCAGTACATGATTCTGATATGATAGGTATATAAAGGAGCAGTACATGATTCTTATAATATAAAGGAGCAGTACATGATTCTGATATGATAGGTATATAAAGGAGCAGTACATGATTCTGATATGATAGGTATATTACATGATTCTTATATGATAGGTATATAAAGGATCAGTACATGATTCTGATATGATAAGTATATAAAGGAGCAGTACATGATTCGTACCATATAAGTCATATGAGAATCATATGAAAGTTGACTAATATTTTTTCTTTCAAGAAAATGATATAAACATGAATGTTTAAAATAAGAAACGTATTTATGAATTTATTCTCATATCAAAATTATATGAAGCTCCTATTATACATATATCATTTGAAACGTTTCATACATATGAGAATTATATTTTACTCATCATTGTATACACGAATCACATGAGATCATATAATTCTCATATGAGAATGCAATTATATGCTTATTATATATGACAATATTGCTTTGGACAGTTCCCCTCTAACTTTAACTAAACAAATACCATTATAAATCACGTGCTATCATGCAGTCACGAGACTGGAGTGTGTGACTCAATATTATGAACTTACA
>JAWPHD010013745.1:0-66104 GCA_037043455.1 Cyrtodaria siliqua | reverse complement strand
CCTGTTTGTTTGTTGGCGTACACACCATGTACAAAAGTATGCAAAATATACATTACCTGCCAATATAAAGGTTACCTGGCAAAACATACATTACCTGGCAATATAAAGGTTACCTGACAAAACCTACATTACCTGGCAATATAAAGGTTACCTGACAAAACATGCATTACCTGGCAATAATAATGTTACCTGACAAAACATACCTGGCAATATAGAGGTTACCTGACAAAACATATATTACCTGGCATATAAAGGTAACCTGACAAAACATACATTACCTCGCAATATAAAGGTAACATGACAAAACATACATTGCCTGGCAATATAAAGGTTACCTGACAAAACATACATTGCCTGGCAATAATGAGGTTACCTGACAAAACATACCTGGCAATATAAAGGTTACCTGACAAAACATACATTGCCTGGCAATAATAAGGTTACCTGACAAAACATACATTACCTGGCAATATAAAGGTTACCTGACAAAACATACATTACCTGGCAATATAAAGGTTACCTGACAAAACATACATTGCATGGCAATATAAAGGTTACCTGACATAACGTACATTACCTGGCAATAATAAAGGTTACCTGACAAAACATACATTACCTGGCAATATAAAGTTTACTTGACAAAACATACATTACCTGGCAATATAAAGTTTACCTGTCAAAACATACATTACCTGGCAATACATACATTACCTGGCAATATAAAGGTTACCTGGCAATACATACATTACCTGGCAATATAAAGTTTACCTGGCAATACATACATCACCTGGCAATATAAAGGTATAAATCTTTCTTACCGAGGCCTCTCTGTGGGGCCGAGGACCCGAAGTTGTTCAAAAAGTGACAATATGGACTATCGTTTACTATCTCATAATAACGAATGTTGCCATCACCCTGAAAGAAAATGGTAGGATTACATTTCATTGTATCATGTGATGCCATCTAGGTCAGGGACAAGTAAAGGGATACCTCTGTTACACTATTTTCATTTCTTTGAAGGCAAAACAACCGTGAGATTACCAACAGCATTCTGCAACTTTACCTCCATTGTCTAAGACCGCAGAAATGTCGTTCTCTATCAAATGCGCACAGCACTTCAAATTTGGCCGGCCACGTCGGTGGAGTTACCAACACCAGCATGATAACTGCGCATACAATTGGCTAATGACTTAATAGCCCCTCAAATTACTGCAGGTAACTTTTTTATATATTCAGTAAACGGCAGTTCGTGTGTCTACAACAGCAGTAATGAGTTACCTTTCCTGAGAGATACACCATACAAGTGTCATGGTCATAGAATGGCAAGGGAGATAATCACCCTCATGTCTACAACAGCAGTAATGAGTTACCTTTCCTGCGAGATACACCATATGTGTGGCATGGGCATAGAATGGCAAGGGAGATAATCACCCTTATGTCTACAACAGCAGTAATGAGTTACCTTTCCTGAGAGATACACCATACAAGTGTCATGGTCACAGAATGGCAAGGGAGATAATCACCCTTATGTCTACAACAGCAGTAATGAGTTACCTTTCCTGCGAGATACACCATACAAGTGTCATGGTCATAGAAATCAAGGGAGATAATCACCCTTATGTCTACAACAGCAGTAATGAGTTACCTTTCCTGCGAGATACACCATACAAGTGTCATGGTCATAGAATGGCAAGGGAGATAATCACCTCCACGTCTACAACAGAGTAATGAGTTACCTTTCCTGTGAGATACACCATACAAGTGTCATGGTCACAGAATGGCAAGGGAGATAATCACCCTTATGTCTACAACAGCAGTAATGAGTTACCTTTCCTGCGAGATACACCATACGTGTGGCATGGGCATAGAATGGCAAGGGAGATAATCACCCTTATGTCTACAACAGCAGTAATGAGTTACCTTTCCTGAGAGATACACCATACAAGTGTCATGGTCACAGAATGGCAAGGGAGATAATCACCCTTATGTCTACAACAGCAGTAATGAGTTACCTTTCCTGCGAGATACACCATACAAGTGTCATGGTCATAGAAATCAAGGGAGATAATCACCCTTATGTCTACAACAGCAGTAATGAGTTACCTTTCCTGCGAGATACACCATACGAGTGTCATGGTCATAGAATGGCAAGGGAGATAATCACCCTTATGTCTACAACAGCAGTAATGAGTTACCTTTCCTGAGAGATACACCATACAAGTGTCATGGTCACAGAATGGCAAGGGAGATAATCACCCTTATGTCTACAACAGCAGTAATGAGTTAACTTTCCTGCGAGATACACCATACAAGTGTCATGGTCATAGAAATCAAGGGAGATAATCACCCTTATGTCTACAACAGCAGTAATGAGTTACCTTTCCTGCGAGATACACCATACAAGTGTCATGGTCATAGAATGGCAAGGGAGATAATCACCTCCACGTCTACAACAGAGTAATGAGTTACCTTTCCGTCGAGGTACACCATAGGGGGCAGTCCTCAGTTTCGCATGAATGTCCATGGTGTAAATCAGAAAGAAATCAACTAAGCATCTTTTAGGTCCATGGATGGTCTTTATAATAATTATGAAGCACATGTTTGATGTTTTTTTCAGTTTTGATTACTTCTAAGTTTATTTTGGTGTATTGGAATATGCATTCTTTGGGGATTTTGGAGGCTATAAATAGAAAAATGTGAACCAATCAAAAACTTCCTAAAAGTAGTTAAAATGGCTGATTTTCACTGACGGGGAGATCAGCATGGAATAACTTTTTAAAATGACGGACTAGGTATGTAAAATTTAGCATTTCCTGATATGCAAGAGCATTATGAGTGCAGACATGACCCTGATATGTGTAGGAAAATTTTTTGTTTTTATTTATTGACATTTGAAATATTGCTAAAATTGCATTTTTAGCATGTTTTAAGGGGTGGGGTAATCTTAAAGAAATGGGACTAAAGTTGTACAGAAAATGCTTTTTGATACTTTTATTTGGTATGGAAACATGGGTAATTGTATTGTCTTCTAAGAAATCGATGACACAATGATGATGTGATTTATTTTTGCTCAAGGATTCAGGCTAAGAGCTTGAAATGGGTTTGATGATTGAGAAATGTACATTAAACTGTGGAGTGCCCCCATACAAGTGTCATGGTCATAGAATGGCAAGGGAGATAATCACCCTCATGTCTACAACAGCATTAATGAGTTACCTTTCCTGCGAGATACACCATACGAGTGTCATGGTCATAGAATGGCAAGAGAATTCCGTTAGAGCTGTCGACACCAATCCTTTTCATTGCTGTGTCCATGTTTCTCTGTAATAGAAATCACAATGGTTGAATCATGAATCTAACAAAGATCATTAAACTACTCAATGCTGATTGTGATTGGTCCATGAGGTGTTTTTTAAAACTCCTATCAAGACCTCTGACGTCGCGTCCTTAACCGTTAGGACGTTATTTCAAATGATTTTAAACGTCAGAAAACATCCAAAACAATGATTACGTTATTTTAAAGCAACATTACGTTCAAACAACAAATTGAAATTGTTCAAAACAAATTGAAATTGTTCAAAACAGGATAAAGTATTGGTGTTGCGAGTTGGGCATACAATGTAAATTGTGAGAATTTGTTTGCATTATGTTCAATCTCTCGAAAATGTGTATTAAATATTTAAAATTCCAGATAAGGATTATTTCCAGCGTGTTCATATTGTGCGAGATCAAAACCTATTTTTTGGGACTTGAAACACATTGAACATGCGGCCCTTGGTATCAATGATCTTCAAGTCCCACCCATCAGGTATTGATCTGGGACAATATAAAACCGCTAGAAATACTTGATTTCTTAATTACTGTAAACCCTCAACTCACTGCAGTATCCATATTTGTTTGTATAAATAGAATCACAAAGATGATAGCATTAGCGTGTATGTATGCATGCATCCTTTATTATTACTTTCATGCTCTCAACTTCATGCATCAACATTTCATAGAAGTTGTTTAACATAACCTATAATGAGCAATGAGTGTATTTTACACAAACATTTTAAACGGAAACATGGCAATCTTGAAGGAGTTACAAGGCCCTCCCTTCAATTTGGGGGAATGGGGCCAGAGCCATCAGGAAGGGGAATTTTGCGTTGTTTTCATATGAAAGGGGAATTTCTAAGAAACACAAATTAGTGGGGGTTTTTATTATTAAGTGGTACCAAGAATTTTCCATTCCAAATTGCAAATTGTATGCTGTTTTCCTGTTTTGGAGTTTCTTACAGATGGGGGAGGTGTACAGTACTGTTCTACCTGGGAAAAGGTCATATATAACCTGACATGTGTTGAAAATGACGTAAAACACCATACAAACTGCCCACACTGGAAAATACAACACCCCCAGGGAGTTTAAACGAGGATATGTAATAGATAGAGTCTGGTCTCAGCGAGTTGGCTTATTTAAACACCGAGAGGTGCATAGCCCATCGAGGTGTTAAATAACCAACGAGCTGAGACAGACTATCTTTTATGTAGCGTGGTGTACTAAGTAACACTGTGACGTCGTAGTGACCGTACTCTAAATTTCAATATCCGGTAGTTGTAGTACGGCATAGCCACGCCCCTTTAGTTACCCTAAATTAAATGATTTAATGCTCTGCATTCATCAAAGGAAATGTCACCGACCATGCTACAAAAAGTATATATACTGAACCAAGCACCAGTAGACAATACCTTTAATGTATGAACTTATCATATGCCAACTGGTATCGTTGGAGACAGATGATTTGAATGATTTTTTACAGTCATTATTGACGTTCAGAATGAAATTTGTTTTGATTTACAGATTGATATTATTGAATGCTGCATGTCTCTTTCAATGACTTGAGATGTTTCATCCCAGCAGCTTGCCGCATGTCTCTTTCAATGACTTGAGATGTTTCATCCCAGCAGCATGTCACGTCGCATTAAATAACTTGAGATATGTCATCCCAGCAGCTATTGTTAACAATACTTACTATATCCCAGATGGCTATTTCTCGTTCTCCATTTGAGCTGAACCCTGAACAGAATATGCGCCCAGTGTCTCCCAGGAATATACTTTTACTAGGTCTGGGACCCTTGAATATGTTATGTGATTCCTAAAAATATACAGGAAATCATGTGTTTTTTTCAAATAGACAAATTGTATGTGTGAGTGCTAAATAAAAAGGCTAAAAATAGACACACTGTACATGTGATTGCCAAAATAAAATGCAATCACTGCCAAAAAAAAATGTGATTGCCAAAAAAAAATGCATTGTACATGTGATTGCTAAAAAAAAATGCATTGTACATGTGATTGCTAAAAAAAAATGCATTGTACATGCGATTGCTAAAAAAAATGCATTGTACATGTGATTGCTAAAAATAGATGCATTGTACATGTGATTGCTAAAAATAGATGCATTGTACATGTGATTGCCAAAAATAGATGTATTGTTCAATTGATTGCTAAAAATAGATACACTGCACATGTGATTGCTAAAACCTGATGCATTGTACATGTGATTGCTAAAAATAGATGCATTGTACATGTGATTGCAGAAAATAGACACATTGTACATGTGATTGCTAACAATAGACATTTTATACATGTGATTGCTAAAAATAAGCTAAAAAATACAGACTTTACATTTGATTGATAAAAATGGACTAAACAAGTGACTGCTAAAAATAGACAAATTGTACATGTGATTGCTAAAAACAGGACAAAATTAAACAAGACACTTAAATATAATTAACAAGATCACCAACGTTTTGTTTTAGCCTCGTCCATCGGATGGGGATGTAAACCGGGCGGTCCCGTGTATCGATCTATCCATGATAAACAACCATAGGAATCTATTCGATAATAAGAGTAGGGCACAGTTCCCGGATTCCTATGTATCCTTCGCCTCTCTCTGGGGCGGCTCTTAATAACCTACCGTATTTACTCTATCAGTTCGGATGGGATAAAATAATAAAATTGTTTGGTGTCCGGAAATATAACTTTCCAAAATTAACGCATATTTGCCAATGTCCGAATATTTTGAGAGGAACCCTAAATTAACATTCTACGGTAAGTATTTTTACTTGTGATGTTCGGGGGAATCTCACCTTCATAGTTTACGGTAATTACGGTAATTACGAAAATCCGTCCATTAATTATCACTTATTGGAAATTATTAGGCTATTCTATAAACTGTCTAAAATTACGGTACTCAACTTGAGCAAACCCTAAAACCTGTGAAATCAGTACACCGAGACACACTTTACACGCGGGTAGTGGAACTGTCAGGTTCAAGTTACAAGTGTAGTTAATGCTGGCTAGTGCGGACTGTGTAATAGTATACTGGGCTATATGCGATTCAATCCACAACAGTAAACTAATAAACAATGTGTAAACAATGAACTAATGAACAATTATGACATGTAGTTTATTATATTAAATTATTATATTTTGCTTGAAATGTAGCAATAAACTTTATTGAATAATGAGACAATGCAATTTTTAAACATGTTGATTATTTTATTACAAAATAAAAACATACAAAGTATTGCAGAAAATAAATAAATAAAAAAAAAAACAATTAAAATTATAAAATAGTCGTGTTCTTTGTCCATTTAATTGCACCATCATGTTATTCCTCAAATCGAAGCTAAAAAATAAGGCATGCCATGCTTATAGTATGAAATAAAAAATATTTGATCTGTACAAACAGACATCAAATCGCATAGCACTTTACCTGTGTGAGTGAGTCCGTATTTTTTTGCTGGTAATGCCAGACAATGGAATGGCCCACTAGCTACCAAAACAACCCGTAACACCTACATTGTAATGGTTTTACCTGGTGTAAACAATTGTTTCAACACGCGCCTGACCGATTACACAGAATTTATATGGATGTTTATAAACATGGGTCAGTAATAATGTAATTGTTTCAAAATGGCTCGTTAACAACAGTAAAAAATCACGATCAAAAACTTTTATTTAATTGCATCAAACAAGTTACAATTAAATTCATTGAAGTATATTCTGCTGCTTCTGTTGGTAATTATCGAGATGCAATCAGCAATTAGAAGTCGTTGATCGTAATTTTAACCTGTCATTTTCGGCGAATAGTTCATCTTTTCCCGATGTCCGAATTTATAAAACCATCAAAACTATTGAAATAAGGTTGATTTTTAATATGTCCGAATACTAGTTTTATTATTTCCTTCAATTAATTAGGTGTCCGGAATTAATGAGTGTCCGGACTCATCGAGTAAATACGGTATACTGTGTTGATGAGCCATTAAACAACATTCAATTCAATTTACACTTTCTCAGGAAAATAACAATATTTTGATCTTCCCCACCTCCCTCTCAATGCCCCTCCTATCCCCCATCTTAACTCTGCATTCTATATCCACTCCTGTTTCCCTATCAACATAATAAATATTAAAATGGAATAAAAAATAATTTTCATAGCCTTAGTTTTGTAAATACTTGTAGAGATATTCAGTTTACATACAATTCTAGATGTGAAACCAAGATTTAATACTGATTTTGCATAACAAAAAATTGGTTTATTCTTACCACAACTGATGTTCCTGCCCTGGGGTCTATCAATCGTAATGTTTTATCTTTACAAGTCGTACAGAACAAACTTCCATCTCTGTTCCATGATATGGATTGTATAATGTTGGGGTGACAGTCTACTACATTGACTGGTTCTGCATGCTCTACATTCCATATGATACACTGCGACAGAAACAAGCATTTACTTTTGTCAGATTATTATACTCAGAGTATTATCTGCTAAAAATAGGTTTTGGGTGTTCTACATTCCAAATGATACACTGTAACAGAATCAAGCGTTTACTTAACCCAGATTATATTTTACAAAATTGACTGGTTCCGCCTGATGATACACTGCGACAGAAACAAGCATTTAATTTCCTCAGATTATTATTTGCAACATTGACTGGTTCTGTGTGTTCTACATTCAAATGATACACTGCAACAGAAACATGCATTTCTTTTGTCCAGATTATAAAACTGACTGGTTCTGTTTTAAAATATTAACGACAGTAGAGAAAAACTGAATAGCAAAACAATCCAACCCAAGACCAGTCTCCCTCTTTATATCTTTTACATTAACCATCTTGTTACTGTCATAAACTTACACAAAAAATAACATACCTTAAAATCAAATCCAGCACTGAGTATAATATTATCTGCTGTGGGATGCCACTCTACATACCCCACCCGCCGCCCGTGGCCATGCAGGTCCACCTGCCACTCTGTAAGATTTGTCCTTAATCCGGACTCGGGGATCTGCCATATCTTAACCTGGAGTGATTAAACATAGAATTAGATGTTGATATCGACAAAGATCTGGATGACAATATCAACACAGAAGGGGATGATGATGATGATGATGATGATGATGGTGATGATGGTGATGATGGTGATGATGGTGATTATGGTGATGGTGATGGTGATGATGATGATGATGATGATGATGATAGTGATGATGATGATGATGGTGATGGTGATGATGATGATGATGATGATGATGATAGTGATGATGATGATGATGGTGATGGTGATGATGATGGTGATGATGGTGATGATGGTGATTATGGTGATGGTGATGATGATGGTGATGGTGGTGATGATGATGATGATGGTGATGATGATGGTGATGGTGATGATGATGGTGGTGATGATGATGATGATGGTGATGATGATGATGATGGTGATGATGGTGATGATGGTGATTATGGTGATGGTGATGGTGATGATGATTATGGTGATGATGATGGTGGTGATGATGATGATGATGGTGATGATGATGATGATGGTGATGATGGTGATGATGATGATGATGGTGATGATGATGATGATAGTGATTATGGTGATGGTGATGGTGATGGTGATGATGGTGATGATGGTGATTATGGTGATGGTGATGGTGATGATGATGATGATGATAGAGATGGTATATAAAGAAGAGAGAGGGGACATACAGTTACACAAAGGCGGAGTGAATGCATGAAGAGACAAAGGCAAAGGGACAGAGACAATGGGGAGAGGGTTTGAAGTTAATTGTTGTTTACAACTCATACAATATTAGATTCTTTATAGCTGCCCCAGAGAGTTGGGAAGGATACATAAGAACCTGGGAACCATGTCCTACTCTCAAAATCAAATAAGATTACTCTAGTTTTTCAACATGCTTGGACGACTTCAACTAAATACACAGGATAGCATGGTTTGCTACCTTTCAAAAGAAAATATGTATCTTGCCTAAGGACAAACCAAAGAAACCGAGTGGTGCTGATGAGGCTCAAACACCTGACCAGAGTCTACCAAGCTATCATCTGGGTCATCAAACGAGAGGAGGATGAAGGAGAGCAAGAGTGTGTATAAGCTGGGCCTCCGCTGTGATTCGCTAATGTCGCAAATGGCGAAAGAACAGCAAAAGTTGCGATCTTTTTTAAGCTTTTGCGAAAATTATTTGCGAAAAAAAAAAAAAGCCGATATTTACATATTGTCAATGCTGTAAGCGGATACGAGCGAAATAGTAATTGAAAATGGACTGGTTCACTAAACTACAAGAATAACGTTCGCTGGCTTCATACAAAAACCGATAAAATTATCACAACCAGTCGATTGATCACGCGTGTACATTGTGAATCACTGATGCTTGAAAATAACATGTTGTAAACAAACTTTCTGACACTCTCCGAGAAGATAATTGATGCAATTAAGTAATAATAGGATTAAGACAACACAGCTTGATATCGGGTTTTAAGCACTTATACAAACATCGGCGGACGATCAAACAACGAAAATGAAACTATGGTTGATGTTTGTTTTTGTGTGTGGCAAACTTCGTCGAGTGTTGAAAATTAAAGAAATCGTAAGTTATTACTTGTTATTTTTAGAAATATATAATATTGTAACAAAAGATGATCAGAACAATGGCCATAATTGATTTAATTACCCTCGACGTATGTTTCCTATATAAGCTATGCCAAGATGTAAAACGTTGACAATTGCAAAAATGGCTTGTAAACGTCCGCTAGATTTAGATTCTTTTTTGACTCCACCTTCTAAATTTGCCAAAATTCAGAACTCACCTGTTAGAAATATTAAGGATTCGTGGGAAAAATGGAAATTCTTGGCTACGCTATGATCCAAAACTCAAGTCTATGTTCTGTGACTTTTGTATTAAAGCACAACTTTCTAACGTTTTCACTTCTGGGTGTACAATCATTAAAAAAGAAAATGTGTCAAAGCATGCAACAAGTAAAGGTACACAGAGTGAAGTCTTGTTTTAATGCTAATTTGATTAAATGTTACGACTTTCTATTTTGAATGCTTAGTATAAATATAATATTGTTCATTCTCTAACTATGATGATGTAAACTATACTGACAGTTGATTTATATACTCTGTTTACGTGACTTTGTTATATTCGTATATTGTGTATATGTTCTGAATGACGATGTACTTTTGTACAAGTCTAAATAAAACTGGTAATTTTATTTTTAATGTTTAAAATAATATCTTAACAATTTTAATAAAAAAATTAATTTATATTTTAAATATGTCTGTAATTAAATTATATTTCTTATTCTAAATTCAGACCACATGATGATAAATATAGTCTAAATTGAATATTTTTTTTATTTTTTTTTTTATATATTTTTAAACTTATATATTTTTCATTCTAAATTCAGACCACATGAAGGTAGCCAGTGCTGCTAAAATGAGTGTCAACATGGATGTGGCCCGCCAAGCAGCCCTTTCCAAAAGCGCAGCAGCCGTGACTGCTGCCATGGTTAATGTGTACTTTGCGGCCCAGCACAATCTTGCCAGTTCGTTGGTTCCAGAACTAAACCACGTCATGCAATTTCAGGTGAAAAGTGACCGTGTTATAATATGAACTCAGAGATGAAATGATCTACAACTGTGTCACCTGAACTATATTGCAAGTGTATTGTAAGATTATAAGAATAGTTGTTGTTTCTTTTCTTGCAATTAAAAAAATCATTGTGAATAATATTAAATGATATCATAAAACAAAATTGTTGTTTTTACTTTGATACTGAATTTATCATAATCTGTTTAAGGACCTACATGTAGTCGAGAATGTTAAAAGATGTTAGTTATATAAACATTAATACAAATAATACTTGTAATAGCTTAATATAAGATAATACTGCTATGATTATAGTTATTATCTTTCATTAAACTATTGATTTATAGTATTATAAAAGTATTACTTGTATTAATGTTGGTATAAATAAAGTCTTTTATAAAAACAAGAGATCCTAAATGAATCAATGCATATATGCCGTTTATTCTGAAAATGGCTTTCAAGTCTTCGTTATTGTATGGAAAAATGGCTCAAAAAATGGCTCCAACTTTGGCTCTTATTTCTCAAATTTGGCTCCTTTTTTTTTCATTTGGCGAAAGTTTTATTCATTTGGCGAAAGTGGTTGCGAAAGATAAAAAAAAAACCAGGGGAGGCCCTGTATAAGCAGAGCCAGAAGAAAGAGAGAAACACAGGCAAGGGGGAAAAGAGAGAGACAACCAAAGGGAAAAGAGAAGAAAAGAATGAAAAATGGTAAGTCATATATAGGGAAGAGAGAGGATGGAAGAGAGAGAAGGGAGAGATAAACTTATAAAGGGGAGAGATACTGTCTCAGGGATGGTGCAAGGGGCAAGAGATGGCAAATGGGAGAGGAAAAGAAAACATGTCAATGAAATATAAGGAAATAGATCTGTTTGTTTGTATGGTGTTTTACGCCATTTTCAACACATGTAAGGTTATATTTGACGGTCGATTTTTTTTTGTGGTGGAGGCAGACCACCATCCGTAAGAATCAAATGAGCCAAAGGGCAAGCAAAACAGGAAAAAATGCACCCTCACCTCTTTGAGTTTCACACAGTTACCTTATAATAACTGATTTGAAAGATATATACTGGAAACAAAATTGTACAAAATTCCTTAACTGTTCATTTGCCAAAGTATAGAAAAAGTCATAATCTTATAATGAAAGTTTCACAAGGTTATCTTTAATGTTGTAAAACTATAGATTGGACATGAAAATGTGGCCCGCCGGATGGATACAGTGATTAATACAAGTATAGGGCAGTTGCAAACTCAATTGTCAGAGGCCTAATCAGTGTTTTTCCCTATAATTTGGGAACATAAACCATACCTTCACAATTGGAAATTTTAACACGATTTACAAGATTTTTCGTAAAATTGGGACTAATACATCTTTCATACTGTTTATAGTATTTCAAGGTCAACAGAGGCATTTAAAAATGTTTCGTATTCAATACTTGTCCCACTTAAGTTCCTTTTTAAAAAAAAAAATCTTCTTTTAATTGGCAATGTTTGTTCTCAAAATTGGGAAAATAATATATGTTTTGGCACCTTTTATAACCCAATAATGGCTACAAAAACTCCCCCTAAACCCCACCACAAAAAACAACAACATTTATTATTAACCCTTAACCCGCTAAGCACGACCATCCATTGTAAACCAAAATCAGCCTGCGAGTAACTCATTTTCCCCAAAACACCCCTTTGTCACACATAAATGGAATAGTCTTAATTCAAAGAAAGAACAGTCCATTATATATATGTAGGGTGTTAAGGATTAGGTATTACAACTTACAGTAGTATCCTCAGAGCCAGATGCTATAAGATGATCTTTGAATGGGTTCCATTTGATGTCCAGAACTCCGCCTGCATGGCCACAAACCCGCGGTGCGTTGATGTCCACTCTACCGACCTGAAACGGAAACAGTAGTCTAAATATGGCATAGTTAAACAATAGGCCCAAGAGGACATACAGATTTATTGTTCTTGCATACCGGAAAAGGTTATTCACGTTTTACATGGGTGATGGAAGCCGGATCTTATATATGGGGGAGATAAGTCGCACGCTGATATCAACAATGACAGTTGCATGACGTCAATGTGCAGGATGTAAATGGTATGCAAGAAAAAGAATCAATCATGGACATCTGGTTCAGATAGGAAAATTCCAACCTTTGGTATAACTGTTTTAACACAGGTCAAGGTCAATGTGACCTTATTTTGGTATGCAACACATCGCTATCCCAAGATGTATTCAAATATCAAGTTTGGTATCTCTAAGTGTTATAGTATTGAAAATACGGTCCGGACAATCATTTTCTATGACAGAGGTCACAGATCAAGGTCAGTGACCTTTTTTTGGTAAGCGACACACTGCTATCCCAAGAGGTATCCACATACCAAGTTTGGTATCTCAAAGTCTTATAGTATTGAAAATATAACCCGGACAAGCATTTCGGAAGGACAGACGGACGGACAGGGTGCAAACATATAGTCCCCCCGGGACAGGTGGGGGACTAACAAGCTCATGCGTACTTACACACACAAAGAATTCACTTAACAACAACTCTTACACCAATAAAAGATTCACTTTTTCCACGGGTAGTACACCCTCCACATCCCCCACACACCCACCACCAAAAGGATTCATGTAACAACCATTCCTCCAAACCCCAAACCCCATCACCTAAAGGATTTATTTTCCCATGGGTAGTACAAACAAATACACACCCTCACCAAAGGATTCACCCTTTTCACTGTACAACAAACATACATCCACCTCTCTTCACAAAAATCCACAGTTTTCAAGGGCAATATAACAAACCCCACCACCACCTCCCACCCACAACCCCACCTCCACCCTAAATAATTCACTTATCCTACACACTCACCCTTTCCACAGGCAGTACAACAAACGCTCCACCACCAGATGACTCTGTCACTACAGCGAGGAACTTGGGGTTCACGGCGCAAAAGTTGCTGTCGTGTGCATCACGTGTCAGTCGCACATTCTCATAGCATTTCTCCTTCCGGTGTGCTTCCCCGTACACGTGCCGGAACTTTGATGTTCGCATATGGAATGCCATCTGTAAAAGTAACGAAGTAAAACTAGAAGATTACAAATTTAACTAAAATTTCTTTATATATCAGTTTATTTAATTAAGGTAAAGATAGTTTATATTTCATTCTATATAACTTGAGATAATAATTATAGTTTATATTATGATGTTATTTAGCGATTTTACATTGGCCCAGTTACTGGTCCAAGGACTGTCATATTAACCCAAGGCCTAAGGCTGTGGGCCAATATGACAGTTCGAGGACCAATAACTTGGACAATATGAAAACACTTCATTAATGATCTTTTACTTCAGTAGAATTTTATTTCAATTAATTCATCTGACATGATTTGAATATTTGAGTTTATTTACAGTAGCGTTAATTTCATTGACAGGTTGATTATGTGAGGATGAATGACGTCACTTAAAGCTCGTTTTGGCGAGTTTCTTCATAATTTATATATCTTTTTTGTTTTTACATTAATTTCTATAAATATTTCAAAAAATATTTTAAAAAAGAACAGAAAAAAATCAGAGAAAGTAATACCACTATGTTTAATATTTATATTTAAAAAAAATAATACAGAACATCATGGTCAGACAAGAAACCATGCTGTTGCTATGGAGATGTACTACCCAAGATGCAAAGTTCTAAGATCCAATGGCTGATTTCATGTATATTATGATGATAGAGGTACACAAACTATAATACACATACCATTTCCATGTAACATTGCCCACTATGCCCCTTTACTGAAAATTTAAGGTCATAGGCATAACCCATATGTCAAATTTAGATGTTAAAGGGACACATGGCAATCTTGAAATTTGCAACTAACATTAAAATGAAAGTATCATCACAATTTATTTATCCAGTATTATTTTGACTTTAATATTATTGGTGCAATATTCAACAGTTAGTAAATGCAAAAACAGTTTTCTTTCTACTATTCTTATAATAAATATTAATAATTGAACAAATGCAATGTATGCTGAACAAGAGGCCCAAGAGGGCCTGTGAACGCTCTACTGGCTGTTATACCATTGATGAATCGAGTCGTACTACATGGCGTCTAGTGTGTACACAAGGTTTTTCAAGTATTTGACCTAGTGACCTAGTTGTTGACCCCATGGGATCCATTTTCGAACTTGGCCAAAATATAATTAAGACAACATTTCGACAAAGTTTCATCAAGATCGGGTCAGAAATATGGCCTCTAGAGTGTACACAAGGTTTTTCAAGTATCTGACCTAGTGACCTAGTTTTTGACCCTGTGTGACCCATTTTCGAACTTAAGCAAGCTATAATTGAGACAAATATTCTGACAAAATTGCATCAAGATCGGGTCAAAAATATGGCCTCTAGAGTGTACACACGGTTTTTCCAAAGTTTGACCTAGTGCCCATTTTTGAACTTGACCAAGATATAATTAAGACAAACATTTTGACAAAGTTTCATCAAGATTGGGTCAGAAATACGGCTTCTAGAGTGTACACAAGGTTTTTCAAGTATTTGACCTAGTGACCTAGTTTTTAACCCCATGTGACCCATTTTCAAACTTGACCAAGATATAATTAAGACAAACATTCTGAAAAAGTTGCATCAAGCTCGGGTCAAAAATATGGCCTCTAGAGTGTACACAAGGTTTTTCCAATATTTGACCTAGTGACCTAGTGTTTAACTTCATGTGACCCATTTCCGAACTTGATCAAGATATAATTAAGATAAACAATTTGACAAAGTTTCATCAAGATTGGATAACAAATATGACCTCTAGAGTGGACACAAGTTTTTTCAAGTATTTTACCTAGTGACCTAGTTTTTGAACCCACATGACCCATTTTTGAACTTGACCGAGATTTCATTGAGACAAACATTCTCACAAAGTTTTATGATGATTGCATCAGAAATGTGGCCTCTAGAGTGTACACAAGCAAAAGTTAACGGACGGACGGACGGACAACGGACAACACACCATCCCATAAGCTCTGCTGGCCCTTGGCCAGTAGAGCTAAAAACTAATGGGACACCCCAAGTTTGACAAATATCAAGATTGCCATGTGTCCCTTTAAGAAATTATAACCGGCTTACAAAAATTCTCAAAACTTCAATAAATCCGTGTAAGACCACCGGTGTCAAGTCCCAGATCAAGGTCTTATAACTGGATCAGACATAAATCATCTATAACCCAGCCCATTATCTACATATTTGTCAAAGTTTGATATTTATTGCCCATAATGTAATGTTTATATTACACAGATATTTGCCTATAACAAGAAATCTGCAGATTCATATTTCTCCCATTTCTAGTCACTTAGATAGATGTTATCCATGAGCATGTGAGATAGGAAAATCTCACCCGAGGGTCAGAATTGTAACCAGGGACGAGGTTCAGTCGAGTTCCTGGTTGCAATTCTGATCCTGAGGTCAGATTTCCCATGATATATTCTTATAATCTCACCTAACAGGGACTAAAGATAAAATAAGAGCTAAATGTAATTTGCCCATGAAAATAGGTTTCAAGGTAATAGGTGGAACCCCTATGTAGATGGAACCCCTACCATATTTCCCCTAACAGTAGCACCCAGATGTTATGCAAAATGCCCAGGGGACTGCACTCTTCTAAAATGATTTTTTTATTGGTAGTTGTTTTTTCGTTTGTGAAAAGGTGTGTATGTGGGGGGACGGGGGTGGGTGGGGTGGGTGGATAGAGGGGGAGCCCTACTATAATGGGAGGCACTGTGAGTATGTCAGAATGAGATGAATATTTGATCCAAGTTTAGAAGCTCTAGTGCATAAACACAAACACAATAAGCTGGTACACTAGTGCCACCAAATTTCGAATGTTGTCTGCTTAAATATGAATTCAAACCTTCCAATAATATTTTATATATAAAGTGATATGGAAAACATTCTTGCTGACTGGCGAACAGAGTTAACCCTGATCGGCCTTCACATTATGTGCCTGCTGATCTGGGTTTACACTGGTCGTAAAAATCAATGTTTTCGACTGCGGCAGCGAAAGAGTTAAACATATATTAAGTAGGGCACGGTTCCTGGATTCCTATCTATCCTAAGCTCCCTCTGGGGCGCCTCGAAATAACCTAAACAATGAGGTAATGAGCCGTTAAATAACAATTTAATTAGAATACGGTGATAATGTGCACGTATCTAATAATGAAGTTATATTAACCTAGCTGAATAAACACTGTTATCAAGATACCTTATATGCAGGAAATGTTTTATTGATCTGGAAATGTTTTAATGATTTGGAAATGTTTTAATGATTTGCAATGGGTCCTTTTTGACTGAACTACAAGCACCAGTTTTTCATACCAAATATTTTCATAAATAATACATGTCCTTAAACCAGTGCAAAAGTCTCTGGAATTCCAGTGGAATACAGTGGAATAACAACAATCACTGGAATTCCACCAGTGAACAGTGGAATCCCAGTGGAACTAAAACAGTGACACTGGAATATGTGGCTGGGATGGTGGTGGGGTGGGGGTCACGTTTATTAGGGGAGGGGCATTTATTAGGGATTATAGGGTGGTCATTAATCACATCAATTGTCCTTGCTAAAATAAGCACATGGCAGGCCACAAAAGTTAAATAGTTAAATCTGCTTGTATATAATTAAAGGGATGTTTATCAACATAATGTGATGATGCCAAGCAAGAAAAAATAAGATGGGAGGATCGCAATCTCCACTATCCACATTACTACTCCACTGACCCCACAACCCTCTCAATCCCCAAAACCACCCAACCCAACAACCCTCATAATCCTCGCAACCCACCCACACATCCCACAATTGTCTCAATCCCCACAACCACCCACCCCACAGCCCTCTCTACCCCACAACCACCTAACCCAACCCCACAACACTCTCAATACCCGTAACCACCCAACTAAAGCCACAACACTCTCAATCCCCGCAACCACCCACCCAACCAACAACCATCTCAATCCCCACAACCACCCACTCACCCAACAACCCTCTCAATCCCTGCAACCACCCACCCCACAACCCTCTCAATCCCCGCAACCACCCACCCAGCCCACAACCCTCTCATTCCCTGCAAAAAAACACCCACCCCACAACCCTCTCAATCCCCGCAAACACCCACCCATCCCACAACCTTCTCAATCCCTGCAACCACCCAACCCAACTCCACTCCTCTCCTCCAACCTTAATATATAAACAAAATGTATATAGGAAATATAATTAAATTCAAATAAAACGCATGATTCTGTAGCCTTGCAGAATACATTATTGTAAACGTGACATTTATTAATTTAAATTTATAAAATATGTGAACAGAAACAAAAGAAAATAGAAATTGCAAATGCGGCAGCTGTAATATAAACAAAACAATCGAAATAAATCGTCATGGTATCACAGATTGCCAACTGGTGGTAAAAAATAAACAAAATAGAAATTTAAGGTAACAGTCAGAATGCAAATTAGTAAAATATAAATAAGATAGAAATTAACCTTTAAACCCTGAACAACTTTATTAATCCATAATCCGTACAAGATAATCCATATTTGGTGATATTTGTCTTATGTTTGACAGCTCGTACCCCAGTTACCTGTCATTTTTGCACATCGTGAGATATGTCATCTTTACACAGGTAAATATTTACCAAAGATATGTGAGAAATTCCACAGTAGATATAGAAAATATATAAATATGGAATGTTTTAAAGGGACACATGGCAATCTTGAAGTAGGTATCGAGTATTAAAGGGACACATGGCAATCTTGAAGTAGGTATCAAGATTAAAGGGACACATGGAAATATTAAAGTATGTATCAAGTATTAACGGGACACATGGCAATCTTTAAGAAGGTATCACGTATTAAAGGGACACATGGCAATCTTGAAGTATGTATCATGTATTAAAGGGGCACATGGCAATCTTGAAGTATGTATTACGTATTAAAGGGACACATGGCAATCTTGAAGTATGTATCAAATATTAAAGGGGCACATGGCATTCTTGAAGTAGGTATCAAGTATTAAAGGGGCACATGGCAATCTTGAAGTAGGTATCAAGTATTAAAGGGGCACATGGCAATCTTGAAGTAGGTATTAAAGGGGCACATGGCAATCTTGAAGTAGGTATCAAGTATTAAAGGGGCACATGGCAATCTTGAAGTAGGTATCAAGTATTAAAGGGGCACATGGCAATCTTGAATTAGGTATCAAGTATTAAAGGGGCACATGGCAATCTTGATGTAGGTATCAAGTATTAACGGCACTCTTGATTTTTTAGAAACTAATCGAGTCCCGTTTGCTTTTCTACATAATTCACATTTATTGAATCAAATTTGCATTTTTTCAATCATTAATATTTTAATTATAAAAACTGAATAAAGCAAATTGTAGTCGCAAATTATTTACTGTTGACTATACTGCACCAATAATGTAACTAAACCTAAGGTAGGATAAGATGAAAAAAATGAAAACTCAAAATTGTAATTAATTATATGCAAGCAGGCTTATAGACAAAATGATACTGGATAAATGAACTGAACCGCTAATTTCAATACTTAACTAATACTTCAAGATTGCCATGTGTCCCTTTAATACTTGAGACATACTTCAAGATTGCCATGTGTCCCTTTAATACTTGATACCTAATTCAAGATTGCCATGTGTCCCTTTAACTTTAGTTTATCTCCACGGGTGAGTTGTCTGATACAAGGTTTAACTTTATGTAGATATCCACGGGTGATCGAGCACACATTCAACTTAATTCGCGATTTACGACACATTTTAATGCAGAGAGAAACACCTTAATTGTGCACCACATGTTTATCTGCACCCTGGGGAAATATTTCTTAAAGCATACAAGAACATAAAATAATCTAAAACCAATATTTACCAAATACTTAAAAGGATGCGCTGATGACCATATAAAGGAAATTGTCGGGGCAAATGACTAAACGTAAGCTGTTACTTTTTCTTGCCTGATAATTAAATAACCTGGTTTTTATTGCGTTTTTTTTATAGACACAGGCTCGATTGTTTGATATGTGTTTTAAAATTGTCTACAGAGAAAAATGTGCATTTTTTGTCTTTTAATTGATATACATCATTCCTATACTCAGTTATAATAGAAACTGGACACTTTAAACATTTTACTTTACACCCTGTCCTCTTTATCCAGCGACAGTCCCTTAATGATTCGACCTATTGAAAAACAAATGACAACAGGATATTGGCAATGGAATGATAAAAACGTTGGTACCAAACATGGCATATTGATTATTCATTTTGGAAATTGTCGATTTAATTCTAAAAAAACTTTATACAATTAAATCTAAACAAAACTCAGTGTCCACTTTCTTTTGCAACTGAGTATATATAAACGAAGGAGGAAAATCAATGGTGCAATGACACCATAAAGCTAGAAATGTGTCTATAGGACATGGATGTCCCTGCTATTGCTTCAGAAATAAGTAAGGAAATTGTCTTGGAATAATGTGACTGATCAAATATTGCAAGCAGTACTATGTATGATATGTAATTACATGTACCCGAGTCCGGACAACATTAACTTCGTGCATTATTACTATTCCAAGGGGCAAAACTCTGGAATAACTGAGGTGATGAGGCTGATTTCTGGCATTGTGCCCATTTATATACAATTTAACAAAATTTGGAGAAGACTGGATAACAATTACCCAAATTAAATTGAATTGAATTGGGTTTTAAGGCGCACCAACACATGATAGGTTATATGGCACCTAACAGGCATGAACGTGCCAGGCTCATCCTCCATGTACATTGAGATAAAATATGGAGAATGGGCCTATAGGACCTTCTCACCCAAATTAAAAATCCAGACATTAATTTCGTGAATTTTTACTATTCCAAGGTGCATAACTCTGGAATTACAGAGGCGATGGGTCTGATTTTGAACTTGGTCAAGACATCTTGCTCATATACAATTTGACCATGTTTTTAGAAGACTGGATAACAATTCAAGTCATGCAGAATCTGGACAACATTTCGGGACACATGCATGGAATGACAGACGGACGCACGCATACTCTGACAGGGGTGACACTATATGCCCATCCACCATTCTTCGAATGACATTATAATAATTATTGCAGTGTTTTTTTTATGAGTTTTGTGAATGCAGCCTGTGCCATTGTGAAAAATAGCGGCATTTTTCTAGAAATTGTGAAAATTGTGAAATATTATAACAAAAGAAAAAGAAACTTTTTTCACTTTTATTTTCACAGTTTAATATCCCTTGGTTTTAAGTTTGGTTTTTGGTAAATACAGACTAGTTTTGACACCAGCTTATATTAAGACTAGTATCCTTACTGTCTGTTGTTTTTTTTGTTGTTTTTTTCAGATTGTGAATTTTTGGGATATAATTGTGAAAAAAGTATACTTTTTGGCCTTGTGATTGGGGTCAAATAACGGCCCCAAGTTAGGCATAAAAAAAACACTGGATTGCAAATATGTGGGATCGAGACGAGTTTACAAAATCAGATTACCGTGTTTCCATTTAAGAGTCTAACATATGTGCCACTTTAGAGGAGAGAAAAAACACCAGGAACACCAGGTTATAAATTATTTTTTATATATTTGACTGTACACTCATGATGAAGGGTTGAAATTTATATGTACGTATAACTACCAGTACTTCAAGACTGGCTTGTGCACACTGAAGTTTTTCAGCATAATTAAATTTGAAAAATTTGAAAATCATATTTAATCATTTAAGTTGTAGAACAGCATAACACTTAAGTTTCTCTGCACAATTTGGTAATTTCAAAATCATATTTAATCAAATGAATTTAATTTTTAAATATTAAATCCAACAATTACTTTTGGAAAATTACTAAGTGATGAGTATTTATAGAGTCATTCAGTAAATGTTATATATGACAAAGAAAAAAATTTAAAATTTAAATTTTCCGGATTTTTTATATTAAATGCAGCTTTTAACAGTTAAAGTAAAGACAACATTATTAAACCAAATGTGAGTGGTGCATGATTAACCCTTTAAAGGGACACATGGCAATCTTGATTTTTTTTAAAAACTAGCGGCGTCCCATTAGTTTTTCTAGTACATGATTTGCATTTGTTCAATCATTAATGTTAATTATAAGAATTGTATTACGCCGTTTGTTTTTGCATATTATTAATTTTTTATATTATTGCACCAGTTATATATTAAAACTTATATTATACAGTACAATAAGACTAAATATTGAGTACCTAAAAATTTGATTTATTTAAAATATAACCAGGGTAAAAATGATACTGGATATATAAATCGAGACACCCATTTCAAATACTTCAAGATTGCCATGTGCCCTTTAAGCCTGCTAAGGGTGACTACAATAGCTTGCAGGCTGATCAGGGTTTACAATGTCCATCATCTCATCAGTCATTTCTCCAAAACACCCCTTTGTAACATAAATGGAATGGTCTAAATTTAAAGAAAGGCCAGTCTATTATACATTGAGGGTTAACTATATAGTAACTATATATAAACAAAGCGCAATATACAACAGTTTCCCACTATAGGCGTAATTACACCATTGCGTTTGTGCTTCTGTGGTGTATAGTCAAATAGTGCCTAATAAAACACGTTTCTCTGCCTTACTAGTGATATAAAATGCACACTTTTGATTGCTTTTTGTTATTATTATCTATAATTCAGGCGACTGATGTACTGAGAACATGTATTTGTTTGAGATATTTAGTTATAACTGACATGAACTGTAAAGCGAAAGCAGAAATGGGGTAAATCTATCTGTGACGTGTCAAAATAAAATATGTGACGTCATTCAACAGATTGGCATTTTCTTGCATGATACATGACCCTCTGTTTTTACTGCGTTTTTATATAGGCCGACGCTCGATCGTTTGATTTGTGTTTTAATAATTTTCTACAGAGAAGTATGCTCATTTTTTGTCTCTTGACATGCATTCGTCCTATATAAAACAAAGACCAGCCTGATTCATTGATGCTTCAAGCTACACACGCTATACTGAAATACCCAATTTCGCCATGAGCTGATGAATATGAAGTTACAAATAAAGACAGGCCTACACAGAAGAAAGCGATTTAAACACAGGGTCCGTAGCTTTAAATATGTTTAAAATCAACTACAGTAATTTCCAACATGACTGCATCATTTAATACACTGACATACAGGTGTACAATCCTGACTCAGTAATTTGGCTGTTTTTGTACAATTCAATCCAACTATACAAACACTGACAGGTAAAACAGGTGTTAGACTAAATGTTATGCACTTAAAATGATACGATAGTATAACACTTTCAAGGGACACACAGCAACCTTGAAATTTTTCAAGCATGAAAATATACGTCTCGATTTATTAATCCAGTATCATTTTGACTTTAAAGGTAATGTAGCGACACAGCCAAACAATCTTTATATTAGACAGTTCAAGGTGGAAGAATTATCAAATTTGGATGAAAAACAAAGGAGATGTGACCATTTGAAGGTTCTGTTAAAACAGATAATACGGAAGATGCCATTTTGAGAGCTAAGACATCATAGTTCTAAATGATCATATATGGAATATTTATAAATACGAACATATATTGACTTATGGGGAAAAACATTAACGACAGCAATTGTATGAAAAAATATGTAAACTTAATGGCAATGATGCTTTATATGACTAGTAAAGAATTTGGGATTCATTTGCAGTGATTTTCTTTGCTCTAAATGATATTTATTATAATTCCATATATTGTAATTTGAAACTATGACATCATAGTTCTCAAACTGGCGGCTCCCATATCTGTTTTAGATGATGGTCATAAAATGGTCACATCTTTTTTTGTTATAATCATCCAATTTTGATAATTCTTTCACCTTTCGCCAAGTTTTTCAAAACTCTCAATAATATATAGAGCTTGTTTGGTTGTGCTGCTACATTCTCTTTAAACCGACTTGCTTATACATGTAACTAGAACTATCACTGAAGGTGATGAATACCCCCGCTTCTTTGCTCTAGCCAGTGTTGTGCAAAATCAAGAACAGCATTTCCACCCTTTTTGGAAGGCCAAATTCTAGGACTTTTCAAGGACTTTCAAGGACCTTTTTTCCAAAGTTCAAGGACTAATATTCGCGCAATGTAATGCCCAAAACAGCAACAAATATTCTAGGAATGCACAACCAATAGCCATTTTTGGGATGAACAGCAAAAATCCAGAATTTAAGGGCTTTCAAGTACCTTATCAGATTTTCAAGCACTTTCCAGGCCTTGATTTTTTTCCCCTCAAATTCAAGTACTTTCAAGGATTTCAAGGACCCGTGGGAACCCTGCAAGAATAATAAACGTCTAAAATATCTGTTAATTTCTTAATGTGAAAGAAATTCTAATTAAAACAAAGGTCCATAATTATGTAAAACAATTTGCAGAATCGAAAAACCATTAATGCAGAGACGCATCATATCATCACGTGTGACCTGTATGTTAGGTATAATAGCAATCCATGAAAAGTGTAAAAGTGAAAGCCACATGAAGTTCATTATGAAAAACTCAGAAAGTCAAATAAAGGGCTGTGATTCTGTAATAAATTAGGCTTCAACAATTTGTGATGTAGAAGGACATAAGGTGATCAGCTGTTACGTGTATATGAAGTCTGGGAACAATCAATTTGAAAATGTTTGAGACAAAATGTGTTAACAGGTCATTATACAATTTTAGACTGGAAAATTCTAAGTCAAACAAAGAGCCATAATTCTGTAATAAATTAGGCAATCAATGATGGGTGAATATAGAGTGACATATACAGTAAGGGTCATCACTTGTTATGTGTACACGAAGTTTGGGAACAATCAATTCGAAAACGTTTGAGAAAAAATTTATTAACAGGTCATTATACAATATAAGAGTGGAAAATTCAAAGTCAAACAAAGGGCCATAATTCTAAAATAAATTAGGCAATCCATGATGGGTGATGTACAGGGACATAAGGTCATCAGTTGTTATGAGTACATGAAGTTTGGGAACAATCCATTCAAAATTGTTTAAGATATGCAAGTATTAAAAATGTGTGTTAAACGACACGACGGGCACGACGAAAATATGTGACGAGACGCGATGCGACAGGACAGGACGGGACGTGGATCCCCACTTCACATCGTGAAAGCAATAAAAGTTTGAGTTTTCTTTTTTTCTTCTTATTTTAACATACATGTACTCTGGTTTAAACATATTAGTGGTGCAATATTATCAAACGTAAGTATAATATGCAAAAACAATTTACTTTATACTATTCTTATAATTACTAATAATTATGATTGAACTAATGCAAAGTTATGAAGAAAAACAAACAGAACGCCGCTAGTTTCTTAAAAGTTCCAAGATTGTCGCTCTGCTGCTATTCAATTTAGGTGAGTTTCAAGGTTATAAAGGTTATAAATACATTTGATGTACAGTGAAGAAAGACAGTAACATATATTAATGATGTGATTTGCTATTACAGTGGTATATGACTATGATAATGACTCCAACATTCATGTTTGCAATGTAGGGCTGGCGTGGCGCAGTCGGTAGCGCGGCGTATTTGTAACCGGAGGCCCCGGGTTCAATCCTCCGTGGTGCAACTAAGTTCCGTCGGTGTTCTTGGGCAAGACACTTTCCCTTAGCCCCGTCCGTCGGATGGGGACGTAAACTGGGCGGTCCCGTGTATCGGTCTATCCTCCGAGCACGTTAAAGAACCATAGAAATCTATTCAATAATAAGAGTAGGGCAGGTTCCCGGATTCCTATGTATCCTTCGCCTCTCTCTGGGGCGGCTCTAAATAACCTATACTGTGTTGATGAGCCGTTAAACAACATTCAATTCGATTCAATTCATGTTTGCAATGTGTTTTCGAAGCAACTTTTTGTCATTGTATTTTGATCGTTCTAGATTTTAATAACTGACATTATCCATACAGGTGTATTAGACATGTCAGATTTATCCATACAGGTATATTAGACATGTCAGATTTATCCATACAGGTGTATTAGACATGTCAGATTTATCCATACAGGTATATTAGACATGTCAGATTTATCCATACAGGTGTATTAGACATGTCAGATTTATCCATACAGGTATATTAGACATGTCAGATTTATCCATACAGGTGTATTAGACATGTCAGATTTATCCATACAGGTATATTAGACATGTCAGATTTATCCATACAGGTGTATTAGACATGTCAGATTTATCCATACAGGTGTATTAGACATGTCAGATTTATCCATACAGGTGTATTAGACATGTCAGATTTATCCATACAGGTATAATTTAAATGCTTGATACTACTTTAACGTTACCTGTGTTCCTTTAAGAGTTAATTTACCTTTATTTATTTATACAATTAAACTATAGATGATGTACACAGGTCAATACATATAGCAGTGTACATAGCCGCAGGCTTCTACCAACAAATTTGTTAAAGTACTGGATACTTACATTTAATATTATTTTCACTAAGTTGAAGGAATTAATGACACCAAATATTGACTTTAGGACTAAATAACCCCTTTTACAGTTTTAGAACGACCCAAATAAAAGAAGAGTTGAGCCGATTTTACAAATACATGGATGAATGCAAGTGTTGTATATATTACAATAGGCAGCACAGACATCCAGGCTTGTAGCTGAGGCACACCGAGGCAGTTGCCTTGGTAGAATATTGGGAAGGTACCAAACACTGAGGTAGGTATTCTAATGGAATATCAAATAAAATCGCTAAAACAGATTTGAATGTACATGTATTTGCTTAACTAAAATAAACTTCCAAATATTTGGAATGCTTCGCAGTTACCTGGTGTTGCTTTGTGCTGAGTTTGCAAGTCTAGTTCCTGATACAATGAAGTTCTGTCATGGACCACTTTTCCATAGGTCTGACACATTGTTTTTTAATTGCTATTCATAATTTTTCATTGCAGAGATGTTGAGATTTTATCTTATTTTCAGTAGGTGATACAATTTGTGTTACTTGTTTTTTATCCTTAGGTTCTATAGTAAAATATTAAATCTTTGGCACAGTAAAAAGACGACAATTTTTAAGATTTTGATTTTGAAAGATACATATACGGAATCAATTTGCATGAATGTGCATGACATATGCAAGGTTTTAGAAGAATCACACAGTAGATAACACAGTCTGGATAACAGTAAACTTGGTTGAACATCAAGGACAAAGACCAAGTTTATCACCTACCAGAATGTATTGGTATTACACTACTACACAGCGTTTAAATATAAACGAATGTAAAAGTCCGCCATTATGTTTACCTGCTTGTTTTAAAGGCGTAGCCATTTTCACAGTTTATAGATATCCCGCCACCTTACTTCCTTTATGTAAGTGAGACGTCTGCATTACGTAAACAATACTGAGTGAAAGCTTGAGTGAAAGCCCAATACATGTATATGTTTTTATAGAACGTAGATCAGACGCCTGGCCATGATCGTGGTTGGAATGCGTTTTACTTAGCCGTAATTTATGGCAAAGAAATGAGTGTTTGACTGTCGCTTGTATGAGTGAAACGGTACATGCGCAGTGAAGCAGTCTATATTGGTATGTCTTATTTCTGGTCACTGATTGGTCCGTTTTTTTGATGATGCTCTATCAATGAATAACAACATTATTCAAAGGTTCCCGCCAACTTAATAGTTACCTCACAAGGCAGGCTGTTCCTTTTAGAAGGAAACTTTATTTAAACACATAACCAGAACCAGCTTAAATTAGTTGAATACAGATGGGAACCAGTTTTTATAAGAAATTAAACTGCATGGTATCAGCTACAATGAGTTACAATCAACCTGTAAATACACAAGCCAGGAACCAGCTTAAATTAGTTGAATACTGATGGGAACCAGTTTTATCAGAAATTAAGACTGCATGGTACCAGCCACAATGAGTTACAATCAAGCTGTAAATACACAAGCCAGGAACCAGCTTAAATTAGTTGAATACTGATGGGAACCAGTTTTATCAGAAATTAAGACTGCATGGTACCAGCTACAATGAGTAACAATCAAGCTGTAAATACACAAGACAGGAACCACTTTAAATTAGTTGAATACAGATGGGAACCAGTTTTATCAGAAATTAAGACTGCATGCTACCAGCTACAATGAGTTACAATGAGTTACAATCAAGCTGTAAATACACAAGCCAGGAACCAGCTTAAATTAGTTGAATACTGATGGGAACCAGTTTTATCAGAAATTAAGACTGCATGGTACCAGCCACAATGAGTTACAATCAAGCTGTAAATACACAAGCCAGGAACCAGCTTAAATTAGTTGAATACTGATGGGAACCAGTTTTATCAGAAATTAAGACTGCATGGTACCAGCCACAATGAGTTACAATCAAGCTGTAAATACACAAGCCAGGAACCAGCTTAAATTAGTTGAAAACTGATGGGAACCAGTTTTATCAGAAATTAAGACTGCATGGTACCAGCCACAATGAGTTACAATCAAGCTGTAAATACACAAGCCAGGAACCAGCTTAAATTAGTTGAATACTGATGGGAACCAGTTTTATCAGAAATTAAGACTGCATGGTACCAGCCACAATGAGTTACAATCAAGCTGTAAATACACAAGCCAGGAACCAGCTTAAATTAGTTGAATACTGATGGGAACCAGTTTTATCAGATATTAAGACTGCATGGTACCAGCCACAATGAGTTACAATCAAGCTGTAAATACACAAGCCAGGAACCAGCTTAAATTAGTTGAATACTGATGGGAACCAGTTTTATCAGAAATTAAGACTGCATGGTACCAGCCACAATGAGTTACAATCAAGCTGTAAATACACAAGCCAGGAACCAGCTTAAATTAGTTGAATACAGATGGGAACCAGTTTTTATTAGAAATTGAGACTGCATGGTACCAGCTACAATGAGTAACAATCAAGCTGTAAATACACAAGCCAGGAACCACTTTAAATTAGTTGAATACAGATGGGAACCAGTTTTATCAGAAATTAAGACTGCATGCTACCAGCTACAACGACTTACAATAAAGCTGTAAATACAAAAGCCAGGAACCAGCTTAAATTAGTTGAATACTGTTAGAAATTAAGACTGCATGGTACCCGCTACAAATTACTATGAGTAACAATCAAGTCTTTAGACACAAGCCAGGAACCTGCCTAGTTAGTTCACGACAGGTGAATCATTGGTATGAGTGTTTGTTGCTGCTGTTGCAGCAGACACAATAATCAATATCAGGCCAGACAGACTGCAGTATGAGAAAGTTGCTTTGACTGCAAATTGTGAGATTCTTTAAAGCCACCATCTGTTCATGTTCAAGCTTAGTGTTAAATTGTTTGCTTGTTTGAATGGTGTGTTGCGTCATTTTTAGAACATGTTAGGCCATATATTTCGTGGCGGAGGCAGACTACCCAATTTTTCTTGGGTACAACCAGCACTGTATACCTCGATCCTGCCATTCGTATCAGTGTATAAATATAACCGTCAAATCTGCATTAACTGAAACACCTAATGTGAAGCTTATCCAGTAAAAGCTATGTGACCTTTTAAAGGGACACATTGTAATTTTGAAGTCTTTATCAAGCATTAAAATTAACCTCTCGATATATTAATCCAGTATCATTTTGACTTTAAATCTGCTTGCATGTATTTAAATACAATTTTGAGTTTTCAAATCTTCTTCGTTATTCTACGAATTCATAACTTTCACATGACATCATCAAAATAATTTGACCAATCAGTGATCAATAAAATAAAACTTGATGTTTATTGTTGTTGCTCAACTGACTTTAGCCCTTTATAAAACTAGTTTGTAGTGATAATTATATTAAAAGCTTTTTGGTTTGTGTACATCTATGTATCTTCTTTTGGTGTTTTCTGATTTTAATTAAAACACCAATATAGATACATTTAATTTAAATAATGGTCTAATACTTCAATTTTTCATATAAAGATTGTGGATCAAGTCCGAGTAAACCCTTTATTTTCACCTACTGAATATCTCAACCTACCGGAAGTTGACCGGATGTGAAAGTTATGAATAGGTTTGTGAATATATTATCGGTGAAATGTAATCAACAGTTAGTTATATGCAAAAATAATTTGGTGAAATGTAATCAACAGTTAGTTATATGCAAAAATAATTTGGTGAAATGTAATCAACAGTTAGTTATATGCAAAAATAATTTGGTGAAATGTAATCAACAGTTAGTTATATGCAAAAATAATTTGGTGAAATGTAATCAACAGTTAGTTATATGCAAAAATAATTTGGTGAAATGTAATCAACAGTTAGTTATATGCAAATATAATTTGCTTTATTCAATTCCTTTAATTAACAAGAGGTCAATGACCTTGAACCTCTACTGATTGATTTTGATTTCAGGAAGTAGTCGCTACAGACTTGTTTTTTGAAAATCTATTTTTAACCGTTGCGGCCATCTTGAATTTCCGGCCGACCTGAAATTTTGCTAAGATCAATAAGACATTAAGAGCAACATTCCTGTGAAGTTTCATGAAAATCCGTCAGGTAGTTTCAAAGAAGTAGTCGCTACAAGTTTTCATTATATAACTCTATGTAAACAAAGCAGCCATGTTTAAGGTCAAATCAAAACGATTTTCGACAAGGACCAACATCATATCATACTGATCATTTTAGAAAAAGTCCCATATCAATATCTCTTATTGTTTTGAAGAAGTAGTCGCTACAAACTTATTTATTTTAAATCTATTTTTAGCTGTGGTGGCCATCTTGAATTTCCGGCCGACCTGAAATTTTTCTAGGATCAACTAGACATCAAGAGCAACATTCCTGTGAAGTTTCATGAACATCCGTCAAGTAGTTTCAGAGGAGTAGTCGCTACAAGTTTTTACTATATAACTCTATGTAACCAAAGATGGCCACTGGCAGCCATGTTTAACGTCGAATCAAAATAATTTTCCACAAGGATCTACATCATGTCATGCTGATCATTTTAGAAAAAGTCCCATATCAATATCACTTATAGTTTTCAAGAAGTAGTCGCTACAAACTTATTTTTTAAAAATCTATTTTTAGCTGTGACGGCCATCTTGAATTTCCGGCCGACCTGAAATTTTGATAGGATCAATTAGACATCAAGAGCAACATTCCTGTAAAGTTTCATGACAATCCGCCAAGTAGTTTCAGAGGAGTAGTCGCTACAAGTTTTTACTATATAACTCTATGTAAACAAAGATGGCCGCTGGCAGCCATGTTTAACGTTGAATCAAAACGATTTTTGACTAGGATCAACATCATGTAATGCTGATCATTTTAGAAAAAGTCCCATATCAATATCACTTATAGTTTTCAAGAAGTAGTCGCTACAAACTTATTTTTTAAAAATCTATTTTTAGCTGTGACGGCCATCTTGAATTTCCGGCCAACCTGAAATTTTTCTAGGATCAATCAGACATCAAGAGCAACATTCCTGTAAAGTTTCATGACAATCCGCCAAGTAGTTTCAGAGAAGTAGTCGCTACAAGTTTTTACAATATAACTCTATGTAAACAAAGATGGCCGCTGGCAGCCATGTTTAACGTTGAATCAAAACGATTTTTGACTAGGATCAACATCATGTCATGCTGATCATTTTAGAAAAAGTCCCATATCAATATCACTTATAGTTTTCAAGAAGAAGTCGCTACAAACTTGTATTTTAAAACTCTATTTTTAGCTTTGGCGGCCATCTTGGATTTCACATCAACATGAATTTTTGCTAGGATCAACTAGACTTTATGGGCAACATTTCTGTAAAGTTTCATGAATATCCATCCAGTAGTTTCAGCTGTGAAGTCGCTACAAGTTTTTACTATATAACTGTATGTAAACAAAGATGGCCGCTGGCAGCCATGTTTAACGTTGAATCAAAACGATTTTTGACTAGGATCAACATCATGTCATGCTGATCATTTTAGAAAAAGTCCCATATCAATATCACTTATAGTTTTCAAGAAGAAGTTGCTACAAACTTGTATTTTAAAACTCTATTTTTAGCTTTGGCGGCCATCTTGGATTTCACATCAACATGAATTTTTGCTAGGATCAACTAGACTTTATGGGCAACATTTCTGTAAAGTTTCATGAATATCCATCCAGTAGTTTCAGCTGTGAAGTCGCTACAAGTTTTTACTATATAACTCTATGTAAACAAAGATGGCCGCTGGCAGCCATGTTTAACGTTGAATCAAAACGATTTTTGACTAGGATCAACATCATGTCATGCTGATCATTTTAGAAAAAGTCCCATATCAATATCACTTATAGTTTTCAAGAAGAAGTCGCTACAAACTTGTATTTTAAAACTCTATTTTTAGCTTTGGCGGCCATCTTGGATTTCACATCAACATGAATTTTTGCTAGGATCAACTAGACTTTATGGGCAACATTTCTGTAAAGTTTCATGAATATCCATCCAGTAGTTTCAGCTGTGAAGTCGCTACAAATAAAAGTTTACGGACAGACAGACGGACAGACGGACAGACGGACAGACGGACAGACGGACGGACGGACGACGGACTCCGCACCACGGCATAAGCTCTGCTGATCTCTGATCAGTAGAGCTAATGATGTAGAAAAACTAACAGGATGCCGTGAATTTTTAAAACTTAAAGATAGCCAGTGTCCATTTAAGCCTTTTTTTACATTCTCAATACCGATACCTGTGCTATAGTACTCATCTGCATGCTATCGGTGAATTACGGACAGACGGACGGACAGACAAACAAAGGTAACAGTATATGCCCCCTTCACTATCTACTTTTTATTGCGCAATACAGAATGATGTAGGTACTTACATATTACTCTGCAAAACATTACGCAGTCCCACTTTAATTCCATTAAGTGATGGGAAAGCTTATATTCGCAGGATTTTTTAACGGACATTTCGACAATAAAACACGTTTAACAAGAGGTCAATGACCTTGAAGCTCTACCGATTGATTTTGATTTCAGGAAGTAGTCGCTACAGACATGTTTTTTGAAAATCTATTTTTAACCGTGGCGGCCATCTTGAATTTCCGGCCAACCTGAAATTTTGCTAGGATCAATTAGACATCAAGTGCAACATTCCTGTGAAGTTTCATGAAAATCCGTCAAACTGTTTCAGAGGAATAGTCACTTCAAGGTTTTACTATATAACTCTATGTAAACAAAGATTGCCACTGGCAGCCATGTTTAAAGTCAAATCAAAATCATTTTCAACAAGGACCAACATCATGTCATGCTGATCATTTTAGAAAAAGTCCCATATCAATATGACTTAAAGTTTTCAAGAAGTAGTCGCTACAAACTTATTTATTTTAAATCTATTTTTAGCTGTGGCGGCCATCTTGAAATTTTTCTAGGATCAACTACACATCAAGAGCAACATTCCTGTAATGTAATATTTTACAAATCTTGGTATTCAAAAGGTATTCATCAACTTAATGATTTAATAGATGAGAAAGGAAACTTTTATTCTGTTGAGGAATTTAATAACTTGTATAATGTAAATGCACATTTTCTGCTATACAATGGAGTTATTGCGGCAATTAAAGCTTACATTAAAAAAAATATCTCCACAGAAAAAATGGAAAAAATACAAAGTCCTATTCTTCCTTTTAATATCATTGCATTTATTAAGAATAAACATGGATCAAGGGACCTTTATAATATTATTAACCAAAACCCCAGCAAACCAACTTCAAAATCCAAATGGGATGAAATTTATAACATAGAGGAAGAAACATGGAATGATATATACATATCCCCCTTTAAATCCTCAACAAATACAACATTACAATGGTTTCAAGTACGGTTAAACCATAGAATTCTTCCAACCAGAAAATTTCTTCATAAAACAAACATCATTGATAGTCCAATGTGCAAGTATTGTCAAGAAGAGGAAACATTAACACATATGCTTTGGTATTGTCCCGAAACCCAATCGATTCTTAATAAGTTAAAAACTTGGCTGTCCAGCAATAACATATATTTACATTTCACAGAAGAATCATTTATATTTAATATTAGTAACACGTTAACACCAGCCGATTTGTACATACTACTTGAAATGAAGTATTATATTTTCTCAACCAAACATTTACAAAGTAAACTGTCTATAGAGGCCTTTAAAAACAGAATAAGAAAATCGTTTAGTATTTTGGAATGTATAGCAACAACAAACAATGTACTCGAACCATTTGTTAAAAAATGAAGCAACTATAAGAACCTTTTTAGTTAGTTTTGATCTGTAAATATCAGAGACTTCACCCTTCCATTTTGTGTTTTCTGTAATATTCTGGCCAAGGAACTGACATAACCATGATAACGGTCTGATATTCTATATTATATAACAATGAGTGAGATGTGAAATGTGATCATGTGGGGGGAACATAAACAACACTATTTTTTTTTCTCCTTTTTTATTATAGTTATTTGTTTTTCTCTATCTTTTCCCCTAAAAACAGTACTCTTCTAAATAGTGACTTTTTATTACACAAATAGAGATAAAACACAACACAAACAAGCTAAATCTTTATAAGACAACCATTTATACAGAATTCTCATATTGAATACAAATAATAGATGAGTTTATTATGTATATCACTTGTGTATTGTATAATATTATAGATGTGTTTGTTTGTAAGGCGTGCGGTGGGATGGTCCTCCCCGACCCACAACATGCCAAATTACGGGGAGAATAAATGGGTCACCATTGGTGACTGAAAAAAAAAAAAAAAAAAAAAAAAAAAAAAAACCATTCCTGTATAGTTTCATGAACATCCGTCAAGTAGTTTCAGAGGAGTAGTTTTTACTATATAACTCTATGTAACCAAAGATGGCCACTGGCAGCCATGTTTAACGTCGAATCAAAATAATTTTCCACAAGGATCAACATCATGTCATGCTGATCATTTTAGAAAAAGTCCCATATCAATATCACTTATAGTTTTCAAGAAGTAGTCGCTACAAACTTATTTTTTAAAAATCTATTTTTAGCTGTGACGGCCATCTTGAATTTCTGGCAGATCTGAAATTTTGCTAGGATCAATTAGACATCAAGAGCAACATTCCTGTAAAGTTTCATGAAAATCCGTCAAGTAGTTTCAGAGGAGTATTCGCTACAAGTTTTTACTATATAACTCTATGTAAACAAAGATGGCCGCTGGCAGCCATGTTTAATGTTGAATCAAAACGTTTTTTGACAAGGATCAACATCATGTCATGCTGATCATTTTAGAAAAAGTCCCATATCAATATCACTTATAGTTTTCAAGAAGTAGTCGCTACAAACTTGAATTTTAAAACTCTATTTTTAGCTTTGGTGGCCATCTTGAATTTCACATCAACATGAATTTTTGCTAGGATCAACTAGACTTTATGGGCAACATTTCTGTAAATTTTCATGAATATCCATCCAGTAGTTTCAGAGGAGTTGTCGCTACAAATAAAAGTTTACGGACAGACAGACGGACGACGGACGCCGCACCACGGCATAAGCTCTGCTGATCTCTGATCAGTAGAGCTAAAAATGTGATAACCTGCAGGGCTTACTTTTGGCCAAAAGTATATTTTTTCCCAATTTCTGAACGAAAATTCCCAATCCGAACCTCAAACAAGAGGTCAATGACCTTGAAGCTCTACTGATTGATTTTGATTTCAGGAAGTAGTCGCTACAAACTTGTTTTTTGAAAATTTATTTTTAGCCGTGGCGGCCATCTTGAATTTCCGGGCGCTTGAATTTCCGGGCGACCTGAAATTTTGCTAGGATCAATTAGACATCAAAAGCAACATTCTGTGAAGTTCATGAAAATCCGTCAAGTAGTTTCAGAGGAGTAGTCGCTACAAGTTTTCATTATATAATTCTATGTAAACAAAGATGGCCGCTGACAGCCATGTTTAACATCGAATCAAAACGATTTTTGACAAGGACCAACATCATGTAATGCTGATCATTTTAGAAAAAGTCCCATATCAATATCACTTATAGTTTTCAAGAAGTAGTCGCTACAAACTTGTATTTTGAAAATCTAATTTTAGCCATGGCGGCCATCTTGAATTTCCTGCCGACCTGAAATTTTGTTAGGATCAATTAGACATCAAGAGCAACATTTCTGTGAAGTTTCATGAAAGTCCGTCAAGTAGTTTCAGAGGAGTAGTCGCTACAAGTTTTCATTACCGTATTTGTCGGCGTATAGCGCGCATGCGCATATAACGCGCACCCCGACTTTGGGCCTGAAATCCTTGGAAAAAAAACTTTTTTTATGTATTGTAGCGTAAAACGCGCATTAAAAACATGTGTTTTCAATTTCAGGACAGCAGAGCGCCATTTTGAAGCATTGACCAAAGAGGAAATGTAAAACGAATTTTGATTTGCTAAAACGAAGCTGCATGTTAGACTGTGTTTTTTTACTCAAGTGTAAATAAACTTGTACTGTTGAGTGTACTTTTGTTGTTTACTCAAGTTTCAATAAAATAAAAAAACCACGCCCGTGTTCAACTTTTATTACGATCATATTATATTTAATATTTTGGATTGACAAGTCTCGAAATCATCAACACTACAAACAGAAGTAACTAACTATAGTAATACTATGTATCTAAATTTGTAGCATAAAACATAAAGCCTAAACCGGAAACGAAATGAAACGTATGTAGTACGTTTCTATATAAACTCAGTGAATAATTTCGAAAATCCTCTATCACTAACAATGTTCTAAGTAAAAATTCAAGAAGTTTCAATGTAAATGTTGCTCTCAGAGTTTTATATGTGCATTAGATAACTAAACTAATGCGTAACTTTTCTTTTATTAGATGTAAGAGTCTTTTATTAGACAAATCTTATCAAAAACGAAAATAATTGTGTAGTAGGGATATTCCCGAAACTGTACACTCGCCTCTGGATAAGAATAGATTCTAAAAATAGACTTTTGTGATTTGGACAAAAAAACAACTTCAAGCAGTCTAAGCTGTTGCACCCTGATAATAATCAGAGAGCAAACGTATAGAGTATAAGACTGCTGTAAACCTAAACCCCAAACACTAAACCCTACTCGTAGATATATAAAGTTCCCTAGTTAAAAATAGAAGTAAAAAAAAATTCACACCAGTAGACCGGTACACAAAAGATGTCTATTCCAGTCGAGTTTCACATGTTTGTTTAATAATTAGTTATCATTGTTTGCGGTCAGTTAACATAAACCAAACACTTCACACTTAACACGTTTTCCCATTCAAATGAACCCTTGAACCAATTTAGGAATAATCATGATTCTACGTTGTCGAAATTCAGAAATTCAGAAATCAACTTTAACAAATAAGTAAGGGGGTCGTTGTTTATTAGAAATAATTATTATACATACAATTCTATTGTATTCTATTAATAAAATATGCACTAACCCAGTCTGCGGGTTCGGAAAACCCCAGCCTCGTTTTCATTTCAAAATGCCGTTTTTTGTAAACAATTGTATTTTTCAACATTTCAATGGTATTTTCTCAACAATAATCAACATAAAACATGGTAAAGTTTGATTTTATTATTTTTATTGATAATAAGCATATAGCATACAAGGCATTTTATTGAAACAATAGAAACAAGCCAACTTTTGTTCGATTCAATCTCTGTAGTAAACGGCCGGTCTTGCGACTTTTTGAAAACCACAAAACTTCTCGTCTTGGCTGAAAAAAAAAAAGTAAATCATTACTTGTTGCTTAAACCGCGCACCTCAACTTCAGCCACAGAATCTGGGGTAAAAAAGTGCGCGCTATACCCCGACAAATACGGTATATAACTCTATGTAAACAAAGATGGCCACTGGCAGCCATGTTTAATGTCAATCAAAATAATGTTCGACTCGGATAACCATCATGTCATGCTGATCATTTTAGAAAAAGTCCCATATCAATATCACTTATAGTTTTCAAGAAGTAGTCGCTACAAACTTATTTTTTAAAAATCTATTTTTAGCTGTGGTGGCCATCTTGAATTTCTGGCCGATCTGAAATTTTGCTAGGATCAATTAGACATTAAGAGCAACATTCCTGTAAAGTTTCATGAAAATCCGCCAAGTAGTTTCAGAGGAGTAGTCGCTACAAGTTTTTACTATATAACTCTATGTAAACAAAGATGGCCGCTGGCAGCCACGTTTAACGTCAAATCAAAATGATTTTTGATAAGGACCAACATCATGTCATGCTGATCATTTTAGAAAAAGTCCCATATCAATATCACTTATAGTTTTCAAGAAGTAGTCGCTACAAACTTGTATTTTGAAAATTTATTTTTAGCCGTGGCGGCCATCTTGAATTTCCGGCCGACCTGAAATTTTGCTAGGATCAATTAGACATCAAGAGCAACATTCCTGTGAAGTTTCATGAAAATCCGTCAAGTAGTTTCAGAGGAGTAGTCGCTACAAGTTTTCATTATATAACTCTATGTAAACAAAGATGGCCGCTGGCAGCCATGTTTAACGTCGAATCAAAACGATTTTCGACAAGGACCAACATCATGTCATGCTGATCATTTTAAAAGAAGTCCCATATCAATATCACTTATAGTTTTCAAGAAGTAGTCGCTACAAACTTGTATTTAAACAAGAGGTCAATGACCTTGAAGCTCTACTGATTGATTTTGTTTTCAGGAAGAAGTCGCTACAAACTTGTTTTTGAAAATCTATTTTTAGCAGTGGCGGCCATCTTGAATTTCCGGCCGACCTGAAATTTTGCTAGGATCAATTAGACATCAAGAGCAACATTCCTGTGAAGTTTCATGAAAATCTGTCAAGTAGTTTCAGAGGAGTAGTCGCTACAAGTTTTCATTATATAACTCTATGTAAACAAAGATGGCCGCTGACAGCCATGTTGAACATTGAATCAAAATAATGTTCGACTCGGATAACCATCATGTCATGCTGATAATTTTAGTCCCATATCAATATCACTTATAGTTTTCAAGAAGTAGTCGCTACAAACTTATTTTTTTTAAATCTATTTTTAGCTGTGGCGGCCATCTTGAATTTATGGCTGATCTGAAATTTTGCTAGGATCAATAAGACATCAAGAGCAACATTCCTGTGAAGTTTCATGAAAATCCGTCAAGTAGTTTCTGACAAGTAGTCGCTACAAGTTTTCAATATATAACTCTATGTAAACAAAGATGGCCACTGGCAGCCATGTTTAACGTCGAATCAAAATAATGTTCGACTCGGATAACCATCATGTCATGCTGATCATTTTAGAAAAAGTCCCATATCAATATCTCTTATAGTTTTCAAGAAGTAGTCGCTACAAACTTATTTTTTAACAAGAGGTCAATGACCTTGAAGCTCTACTGATTGATTTTGATTTCAGGAAGTAGTCGCTACAGACTTGTTTTTTTGAAAATCTATTTTTAACCGTGGCGGCCATCTTGAATTTCCGGCCGACCTGAAATTTTGCTAAGATCAATAAGACATTAAGAGCAACATTCCTGAGAAGTTTCATGAAAGTCCGTCAAGTAGTTTCAGAGAAGTAGTCGCTACATGTTTTCATTATATAACTCTATGTAAACAAAAATGGCCGCGGCAGCCATGTTAAACGTCAAATCAAAACGATTTTCAACAAGGACCAACATCATGTCATACTGATCATTTTAGAAAAAGTCCCATATCAATATCTCTTATTGTTTTGAAGAAGTAGTCGCTACAAACTTATTTATTTTAAATCTATTTTTAGCTGTGGCGGCCATCTTGAATTTCCGGCCGACCTGAACTTTTTCTAGGATCAACTATACATCAAGAGCAACATTCCTGTGAAGTTTCATGAACATCCGTCAAGTAGTTTCAGAGAAGAAGTCGCTACAAGTTTTTACTATATAACTCTATGTAACCAAAGATGGCCACTGGCAGCCATGTTTAACGTCGAATCAAAATGATTTTCCACAAGGATCTACATCATGTCATGCTGATCATTTTAGAAAAAGTCCCATATCAATATCACCTATAGTTTTCAAGAAGTAGTCTACAAACTTATTTTTTACAAATCTATTTTTAGCTGTGACGGCCATCTTGAATTTCCGGCCGACCTGAAATTTTTCTAGAATCAATTAGACATCAAGAGCACCATTCCTGTGAGGTTTCATGACAATCCGCCAAGTAGTTTCAGAGGAGTAGTCGCTACAAGTTTTTACTATATAACTCTATGTAAACAAAGATGGCCGCTGGCAGCCACGTTTAAAGTCGAATCAAAACGATTTTTGATAAGGACCAACATCATGTCATGCTGATCATTTTAGAAAAAGTCCCATATCAATATCACTTTTAGTTTTCAAGAAGTAGTCGCTACAAACTTGTATTTAGAAAATTTATTTTTAGCCGTGGCGGCCATCTTGAATTTCCGGCCGACCTGAAATTTTGCTAGGATCATTTAGACATCAAGAGCAACATTCCTGTGAAGTTTTATGAAAATCCGTCAAGTAGTTTCAGAGGAGTAGTCGCTACAAGTTTTCATTATATAACTCTATGTAAACAAAGATGGCCGCTGGCAGCCATGTTTAACGTCAAATCAAAACGATTTTCGACAAGGATCAACATCATGTCATGCTGATCATTTTAGAAAAAGTCCCAAATCAATATCACTTATAGTTTCCAAGAAGTAGTCGCTACAAACTTGAATTTAAAAAATCTATTTTTAGCTTTGGCGGCCATCTTGGATTTCACAACAACATGAATTTTTGCTAGGATCAACTAGACTTCATGGGCAACATTTCTGTAAAGTTTTATGAATATCCATCCAGTAGTTTCAGAGGAGTAGTCGCTACAAATAAAAGTTAACGGACAGACGGACAGACGGACGGACAGACAGACGGACGGACGACGGACGCCGCACCACGGCATAAGCTCTGCTGATCTCTGATCAGTAGAGCTAAAAATCTATTTTAAGCCGTGGCGGCCATCTTGAATTTCCGACCGACCTGAAATTTTGCTAGGATCAATAAGACATTAAGAGCAAAATTCCTGTGAAGTTTCATGAAAATCCGTCAAGTAGTTTCAGAGGAGTAGTCGCTACAAGTTTTCATTATATAACTCTATGTAAACAAAGATGGCCGCTGGCAGCCATGTTTAACGTCGAATCAAAACGATTTTCGACAAGGACCAACATCATGTAATCCTGATCATTTTAGAAAAAGTCCCATATCAATATCTCTTATAGTTTTCAAGAAGTAGTCGCTACAAACTTATTTTTTAAAAATCTATTTTTAGCCGTGGCGGCCATCATGAATTTCCGACCGACCTGAAATTTTGCTAGGATCAATTAGACATCAAGAGCAACATTCCTGTGAAGTTTCATGAATATCCGTCAAGTAGTTTCAGAGGAGTAGTCGCTACAAGTTTTCATTATATAACTCTATGTAAACAAAGATGGCCGCTGGCAGCCATGTTTAACGTCGAATCAAAACGATTTTCGACAAGGACCAACATCATGTCATGCTGATCATTTTAGAAAAAGTCCCATAGCAATATCCCTTAGAGTTTTCAAGAAGTAGTCGCTACAAACTTGTTTTTTAAAAACCTATTTTTAGATTTGGCGGCCATCTTGGATTTCACATCTACATGAATTTTTGCTAGGATCAACTAGACTTCATGGGCAACATTTCTGTAAAGTTTCATGAAAATCCATTCAGTAGTTTCAGAGGAGTAGTCGCTACAAAAAAAAAGTTAACGGACAGACGGACGGACAGACAGACGGACGACGGACACCGCACCACGGCATAAGCTCTGCTGATCTCTGATCAGTAGAGCTAAAAATCTATTTTTAGCTTTGGCGGCCATCTTGGATTTCACATCAACATAAATTTTTGCTAGGATCAACTAGACTTCATGGGCAACATTTCTGTAAAGTTTCATGAATATCCATCCAGTAGTTTCAGAGAAGTAGTCGCTACAAATAAAAGTTTACGGACAGACAGACGGACGGACGACGGACGCCGCACCACGGCATAAGCTCTGCTGATCTCTGATCAGTAGAGCTAAAAATAAACTAAAATCAACAAAAATCGGTATTTTCTCGGTGCAAAAATATGGAGTATGAATCTACCGGAAGTTGTATGTGTGTTCAGATATTTGCAGAATTGATCGTAGCATCAACTATCTTGAAGATGGTTGTTTTTTCGTTTTGAATAGAATATACAATATTTACAAAGTGTCTGATTGATCAGATTTAAATGATAAACATTAACAAGAGGTCAATGACCATGAAGCTCTACTGATTGATTTTGATTTAAGGAAGTAGTCGCTACAAACTTGCTTTTTGATAACCTAGTTTTAGATTTGGCGGCCATCTTGGATTTCACATCAACATGAATTTTTGCTAGGATCAACTAGACTTCATGGGCAACATTTCTGCAAAGTTTCATGAAAATCCATTCAGTAGTTTCAGAGGAGTAGTCGCTACAAAAAAAGTTTACGGACAGACAGACGGACGACGGACGCCGCACCACGGCATAAGCTCTGCTGATGTCTGATCAGTCGAGCTAAAAAGAGAAAAATGTCACAAAATTCCAAGTATTACGGTACGTAAAGAAACTTAAAACAACAGTGGTAAAGCATATTTCAAGGTAGTTAGTAAAAGCAATGATACCAGGCCTATGTAAACCCTACAGTCCAGTTAGTGATACAAGTAAAGAACATGTGTGCAAACAACCCTACCCCATGTACAAATCCTACAGTCCAGTTAGTGATACAGGTACAGTACATGTGCGCAAACAACCCTATCCCCATGTAAAAATCGTGCAAATCAACGGTCAGAGGTGGATCCAGGATTTGAGATTTTGACAAGCAAACAAACATGATGTAGGTATATTAAACATTTCTCGCATTTTAGAGCAGGCGTAAAATCTGTTGCTCTACCGACCGAGCTAACCGGCCAGACAATGCAACATCAATCTATCCGTTACATATCCATAAAACGTGACAACTGTTACACCTATTTTCAGATTTTTGGGAAGATGAACGTCATTTCTGCCGCTACTGGATCCACATGTGAAGGTAACAAAGGGGTTCCCTACAAACCTTCGCCTTATAATATGGCAAATAACTGATAAAATTGGAACGGTTTGATTGAATGTCATATGATATTTTGTTTTTTTGGGAGGTGTAGACTGACCAACAGAGAGACGGATTTAATCGCTGAAATATATAAGCCTGGATTTGCTAAGAAATTCCAGCTAAAAACTTAAGTCTCTAGCAAAAAATGTTGATGTCATTGTTAAATAAATTGTTTTTAATTGATATTTAGATACCAACCAATCCTCTCTAAGCTCAATAAAAAATATCAACAAGCGAATAATTATGCAACTGGTTCCGTTACAATTATACTTTGACCAAAAGAAAACCTTATCTAATGTCAGCGTAACTGATCGAGTTATCTGTTCCTCTTTCCACTTCAACTCAAAACGGGTGCGTTTGATTGGTTAAACACTCCCAGCTCATTCCCGACAACCACCAGATAGTGCCAGAGGCAATAACAAACAGTTTTAAAAAGTGTTTACAAATAATTTAACAACCTTATAGCCGAGAGTGAGGTAGCGAGAGGTTTAGATTTTTAATGAGACTGTGTCGCAAGTCAATTTGAAATAAACAGTAACAATAAGTCACAACAGGAACAGAAGCAACATGTATATAATCATGCTATAAAACATGTAATGTGCATATTTTTACCTCATGGTGCGAAGAGCTCATGTTTTAGACTCTCCAATTGTGGAAACAACACAGAGTGGTGTTGGTAGTTTGCGATAGTGCAAAGGGAGCTAACTACACACGGACTACACACTACCACAAAACTGCAAATAAATCAATACCAAAATGAGAAATAAGACTCGTCATCAAAGTGAAATGTTAGGGAATGTTCACTGTTTGAAAGTAACTTTTTAATATCAGGCCACTATTAAAAAATTGTTTGTTTGCAGTTTCCGACCCATGGCTTTTAGGGGTGGGTCGGTAGGTAGGGATATATTTATTTTTTTTAAATATTTTTTATTAGTAACGCACGCCCATCGACGGCATGCAAATATCGTGTGCTTCACTAGTATTATTAATAGATTTTTTTTTAAAAAAAGGGTTTAGTTAAATATAAACAGAACATGCAAGAAAAAAATTAAAAAAAAAAAAAAATATTAAAAAAAAAAATTAAAAAAAAATTTAAAAAAAAATTGTTTGGGTCGGCGGATTTGCCGTGGGTCAGTCGCAAACTGCAAACAAACAAAATTTTAATTTAGGCCTCAAAGTTAAAATATCATGTATAGCAGGAAATGTCTGCATACAAAGACAATGATCATTATATTTCTGTTATACCAAATATTGCACTTTTGAAATCTGTGTTTTATGTCCTGTTAACACATCATATAAGGCTATACTGGGACAGCAACCTCCGAGGGTGATGAGGTGAAGGATAAAGTTTCTCATCATACATGCCTCCACCAGGGCGAAAACCCACCTTAGGTCAGACACTTCTCCTAGCCTCAAGGCTTTTTCCAGGTATTGTGGGAAAAGGACCCTTGTAAAGTTTGGAAATTTCTATCGTAAAAACGACCAAATTGGTTGTTTTTTTCATAGACAAAATGGCCAATTGAGAATTGTTTACGTCAACATTTTGTAAGTTAGGGCGAGGTAAAAGCCTAAAAGGTATAATTAAGAACACTATTACATCACTAACATGTAGCCACTTATATTGATTAGTATGTAACATAAGGGATGTACAACATACATATATATGTTTAAAAAAAAGGTGTTTTTTTGTTTTGTTTTTGAGATTGGAAATTTTTTTTTTTTTCAATAATTGGAAAAAAAATACACTTTTGCATTGGGAACGGGACTGTTTTTCGGCCCTGTTGGACATCTAGAAAAAGCCCTGAGTCTGGTCCCTCACAAGGGGACATATAACTGGGTAGTCCCGTGTATCAAAGTCTATTCGCAGAGCATGTTAAAGAACTATTGGAACCTTTTCAACAGCAGGTTCTCGGATTCCTATATATCCTTCCCCATCTCTCTGGGGTGGCTCGAAATAACCTAAACAATGTGCTGAAGCGACATAAAACAGCAATTTGATTTCTCAAAATTAAGATCTATTGATATGAATTCAAATGTATGCCATGATGATGTTGTCACATCCAGAAGGTAAGCATTATATATTATACCTAACCTATATGTTCAGGATAAGTTCTATTTTGACGAAGAAAAATATATTTGAGAAACATTTTGTTGGCAGATTACGGTTTAACAATCTACATTAATTTTAATTTCATTAACGAAACAATCACATAAATTACCCGCTGTAGAGTATTTAGAGAAAAAACATTTTTACCAGGTAAAAGTTATTATTGTCCCTGTGCCGCCATCAACAGACAAATTTTACAACAGATGTACACCGTTTCTAAACCTACTGACGATGAGGTATATATACATATAATCTACATATTTTGAGAATCCAAACTCTATATTCACCGTAATCCGGGCCTTCTCTGACCCTAAAAGCCTTCTCCTTTTTTGATGGCTTTTTTACACAGCTAGATGAAATATCAAAATCGTAAAAAGGGCTGGTAAGGTCAGAGAAGACTCGGATTATATTCACAGTATAAACACCTTTAACCAGCCAGACAAAGGCCCAAAACTGGAGCATTGAATTAAAGAGTTACCAACTCATAATTGATTTTACGCATATTCAATCATTTGAAGAACCTGTGAATAAAGCTATACATTTAATTGGCACTCACACAATTATTATATAACCGCAACACCTGAACAGAGTTTTGATAAACGGTTTTGTGCTATAATTTTGAGGTGATTTGGCAGGCGAGTTTCTATAAGAAACGTTGGCTTATAGTGCACAATACAGAATGGGGTTAACCAGTGACAACCACACAGCAATCTCATAAAGCCCAATTACCTTGGGAAACAACACAGACACACTCTGGTACAGCCCTTAAGGCCACCCCACAAAAAAAAATAGTTGCATGTTTACCCTAGCAGCATTAAACAAAGATGCCTCACAAAAAAACATAATAATACTTTGTAAAATATGCCAAACACCAAAACATATCATGAAAACTACTAGGAACTACTGTGCTCTATGAATATAATTGCACTTACACATGCCACCGGTTGGTAGAACCAATAGTGACAGGACCAATGGTGGCAGGGACCAATGGTGGCAGGACCAATGATGGCAGGGACCAATGGTGAGCAGGACTGATGGCGGGAAGGATCAATGATGGCAGGACCAATGGTGGAAAGGATCAATGGTGGCAGGGATCAATGGTGGGCAGAACCAATGGTGGCAGGGACCAATGGTGGCAGGACCACTGGTGGCAGGGACCAATGGTGGGCAGGGACTAATGGTGGCAGGACCAATGGTGGACAGGGACTAATGGTGGCAGGACCAATGGTGGACAGGGACGAATGGTGGCAGGACCAATGATGGCAGGGTCAATGGTAATCATGGCCCAATGGTGGTCAGGGCCCAATGGTGGGTATGGGCAGGGACCAATGGTGGCATGAGGAAATCAGGTGATATGAAACAAATTTGGCAGTAATATTATGAAGTCTGGAGCATCTCTTTTATGGATTGAAATAAGCACTGTCTGGCTTTAATGATCAGGAAAATAATGAATCCCTGTGAATAAAAGACCAACTCAATTCCTTTGTCACAATGCACACAGAAGCATTTTCCAATAATAGTTAAAGTGATGAATCAAGCTACCTAAGGCAATCCTTAAAAAGACATTTGTTTACTGTTTTCTGACCTGGGATTTTATATGTCAGGGCTTTTTCCACAAAATTGGGAAGAGGCCCAGGCCTGTCCATTTTGGGGAAAAAGAACGCGCTTATTTCTCATTTTGGGAAAAATACAAGGTTTCATAAATTAAGTAAATATGACATTATACTTTATTTATATTGTCATCCATTATTTACCATAATTATTAACTTTTCCAAGTCGGAATTTATTTAGCAGCCAAAAACACACTGCAGATTTCATGCTTTTTCTCAAATTCTGAGAGACTGCTGTCTTCCGATTGGGAAATATTTCTGCCACAGTTGGGAAAAAACAGTCCAATTTTCTGTTGAGAAGAGGCCCTTTACAGGCCTCTGGTATACAAGGTAAAAAAGCCCTGTATGTTGGTAGGTAGGTAGGTGATTTTTTTTGTCAAAGACGATAAAAAACAGAAGAAATAATAGACAAATATACTAAAGATAATAAAAAAAAAATGTTAAAGAATTAATTGCTATCAAAGTTTTTGATAGGGACCTTTTTTTTTTTACGTACGGAAACAGCAAACCAACAATTTTTATGGTCGGCCTAAGTTACATGTATTCAGTAGAGAAGTTCATTATTCATACAAAATATACAAGTATGTATACTCACTGGCATATCGTTCTCTTCCCTTATGGTCTTCTCCAAGATGAATTTGTCAACATCAGTTAGTTGTCTACCAAGATAAATATATAAATAAGTCATTGTTATGCACTTAGGAAAATACCTATACAAACTACACGGGGTTGTTTTTGTGACAAAAACATATATGTCTACCCCCCACACCCCCACTCAGTGTAATGCATATGAACCAACCTGGCTGAAAGTTGCACTCTGCACATCGTCTGGATATGGTGAACATTTGTGCCAAGTTATTTCAAAATCCCTCAAGCGGTTCAAGAGATATGGAGCGGACACGACTTGTGACAGACAGATGGACATCCAAGCTAAAAACAATGTCTCCCCCAGTGTGGGTGGAGACATAATTATTGTACAGTGGAGAGGTGATCCACAAACTGATTATATGTTATTTCCAGCCTCCCCAGACATAGGAACACTGAGCCTTGTCATACTCTTACTATCAAACAGACTCCTCAGGGTGTTTTATCTTATATAAGACCAAATAAAAAATACCTCTGTTTCCGGTGGCCTGACTGACTCTATTTTTAAGGGGCCGACCCTAAAACTTTTTATGCAAAAATTAAAAAAAAATATTTAAAAAACAACAACATGATTTATCACATAGCTTGTACATCATGGAAGTGAAACATAACACCATTCCACTGGGCACTGATGGTATATGCAAATTATTACCAAATTACACAGCAAAAGTGGAAAATATGTAGGTAAGCCATATGATTTGCCTGGAATATCATATGATACATTCAGAGTTTAACATTTTCTTTCAAGTAAACAATGTGATGCTAATCAGTGTTCGACACTAACTTTTTCGACCTACTAGCCCCGGGGGCTAGTTGGTTTGGAATTTCACTAGCCCCCCTTAATTTCTACTAGCCCTGCTACCAACGGTACCAAATCCTCATTGTACATGTATATTGATTTGACGGGGTTGGTTATAAAATAACACAAATCAGATTCAAAATTTGTGACATCGCTGACAGCACCCTCCGTCACAATAACCTGATCTCGTGGCAGTCTGCACCTCTGTTAAGAAAAGTAACATACTGTGATGATTATTATTTTAATTTATAATAGTATTTTTGAACAATGTACATGAGAAACACAGAAATTAGAAATTATTATGATAGAGTTTTTTGTTTTTTGGCTGGTGGAGAAAGCCCCAAAAATCGATCTATGTTTGCAAAGTTTATAGCACGTTCATAATTCGCGGCGTTTTCCGACGGAGGCGGAAACAACTGCTGAAATCGTGGTCATAAAAACGCTTGAGAAAAGCTGTCTAGTTTATAAGGCGTAGTTACAAGCGTTTATGTGATTCGGTATCGGGCTGGTATCACGCGGTAAACGAAAGCAAAAAGAAAACAAATGTCGTTTTACGCGGACTAAAAGTGCAGCAGTTTTAAGCAAGAATCTGCGGAACATTAATGATTAACAGTGCTTGAGATTTTATTTATTTAAAGCCAACGCAAATTGGGTACGTGTTTGTTCTATAATCTACTAGCCAATCGGGCTAGCTAGACGATCGTACGTGCTAGCCCGACGGTCACTTTTACTAGCCCCGGGCTATCGGGCTAGCGTTAGTGTCGAACACTGCTAATTAACAGTTATGGGCCTATTTCCCAATTGAAAATGTTACTGTTTTTTTCCCAACTGTGGCAGAAATCTTTCCCAATCAGAAGGCAGAAGTCTTTCAGAATTCGACAAAAAGTATAAATACTGTAATGTGTTTCTGTCTGTTAAGTCAGTTCTGACTTAATTAGAAGGTCGTAATTATAATAAATAATGGATGAAAATATAAATAAAGCATAGTAATGTCATATTTACTTCATTTGTGAAATCTTACATATTTCTCAAAATGAACGCATATTTTTTCTCCAAAATAGACAGCCCTGGGCCTCTTCCCAAAGAGTTAAAAAAAAGCTGAGCCTATGTTTTCTTAACATGTTGGAGGACAGACTGATAGACAGGATTGCCTGGTTTACATCCCTATCTGACGGACGAGGTTCTAAAGGGTAAGTGTCTTGCAGCATTTTCGATTTTGCCACTATCAAATCCCGCTTTCGTTTTTCGCGAGATTTTGAGTTAGGGCAGTTAACCGCCATTTTGTCCCATAGTAAATGCATTGTAAAAGTTGAGCAAGTTCACTTTCAAATTAAATTCAGAATAAATCAATGAAATTAAACACAAATTTAGCAATCAAATTTATACATAATTCTTGACCCATTGTAAATACATTGCCCACGTTGACATGGTTGAGCGAGACAATTTTGTTAAAAAAAAAATAACAAGCTTTAATGCATAAATTTAGAGATTGAATGTATACATTATTTTAAACTCCTTTGAAATTTGAGAGTGCGAAATGGCAGATATGATGTCAGAGCGCCCCAAACTCCAAATCTCGACAAAGGAGAGCGGATTTTGAATAATGGCAAAAGATGCACTGAAGTAAACCAGGGGTACAAGAAGGGCAATCTGTGAACTATCAAATCAGTCAAATTTGCTAAAAAAAAAAAAGTTTCATGTCATAAAATTTGCCAACCCATCAACGGTGGATAGAAAATTATCAAGGAATTGAGGTAAGATGAAACATTTGGGAGACGACAGATAGATTTAAACCAAATCTCAAATAAAAAAGTATAGACTAGTCTACGTCAGCACAGAAACGTAACAATTGTTATTACGTCCATGGTACGCACAATCTTGAAACTGGAACTGATCTTTTTATCGAGGAGAAGTTTACCTACGCACCAACCTGCTAAAAAATACATCAACAGGAACGAATATAACAACTTCAGCACTTCATTATCCGTCATCTACAATGTAATCATCATTAATTGTTGCTAAATACATTATTCATTACTTAAAAATGCATTTCTTGTCAAATACAGACAGAATATACCGAAATTCAAGTAAAATTTACCTCTGCTTCGTTGAATCGATTTTGTTGATATCATTCGGATAAAATTGTCAACGGATTTTTTCCTTCGTTTTTTTTTTCACAAAAGGACTGCATCATACCGAAAAGAAACGCAAATGAATGATGTTAAACAAACTGCCGAAATGACTGTTTGAATGGTGTTTAACGTCATAATATAATAAAATGTATATTTATTTTATTCCAATTAAGGATCCACAAGGGAAACACATAATTGGAGAAAACTCTCCACTCAAATACAAACGAGGATTTCTAAAAAAAAAAAAAAAAAAAGCTTATTTTTTTAGAAATCTTTGATGCAAACTGGGACGAAAATCACGTCATATAGAGCCCTGATAAAAATGACGATTAGAACGGTCATAGACCTACATACAAGTTTATACTTATATCCATGGATCAGTGCAATAAGAAAAGTGCACAACACATATTATTAATATGATAATAATACCTTTTTCAATATAGCACAGACCTAATAACAAATGTTAATATGTCTGTGAATATAGTCATGATCCAGAAAAACATTTGAGTGGAGTTAAAGGTTAGACAAATCTGGAAATCAATAAGTATATTTCTGAATAATAATTATAGTCAATTAAAAAAAACATTCGTCTTCAACTTCGGTAGCTGTACACATTTTACAAAGTCTAAGTTCAACAGGGATAAATGTATTGGAATATCCACCTGTCTCTATATTAAGATTGCGAGCACTTACTCTAAATTTAGTAATAAGGCGTCTCATGTTAAAATCGTTGGTCAAGCATAAGTAAGGCTCCATACATAAATGAAATTTTTGATAGACAAGTAGTTTACGATTGACTACGCTTCAAGGTTATCTACTGGAGAGCGCATCCCCGGGCAAAATATATAACATAATAAATTATCTGGACTGGTGCACGCATATCCATGACATGTCCACTTCTCTCGTCGATTCGGTAATATCAGAGACGTAATACACAGGATCTCTGATAATATCAACCAAATATTGAGTGTTATCGGCTAAACTCCCAGGCCACAGCTTGCATACACACTATTAATTCAGGCAACTATAAAAGTCCCAATATAGCGATTTACGTTTAGTCGTAGCCTCAGAGACTATCAAGAGAAGTGTAAAGAAATAAAAATAAAATTTAAAAAAAACAAGACTGTATATTAACAGGGCTTTATATGGCGAGGATATGACACCACAGTACTAACGCTGTTATGTTCTGAAATAACTTGTCGTCCAGGTAAGGCTATCGATTATACACTGCAGTTATCGATTTTATCTAGGGGTAGCGAGAGACCTGCGGTGCTGCACACCTATTTACATTGCAAACAAACATTATATATCCATATTTTAACTAGATTATTATATATTTTATATCACCAGAAAGCCAAATAAAAAACCTTTCTAATGGTGTAATTTTATTCCAAATAATGGTTAGATAAATAGGCGATATCTCGAGATAGAAAAGAAATAAAACACATCTTTATGTTGATGAAATGGTGGTTATGTTGATGTAATGATGATTATGTTGATGTAGTGATGATTAGTTTGATGTAATGGTGATTATGTTGATGACAATGGCGATGATTATGATGATATAAGTTTACTGCAATGATGATTATGATAATTTTGCTTACGAAATTGGTGATTATGGTGATAATTTTGATTATGTTGATGGTGATAAAATGGACGATTATGAAGATGCGGATGCTTAAGATTATGTTAATGTGATGATGTTGATGATGATCATTAGGATTATGTTGATGCAAATATGGTTAAAATACACGGTGATGAATATGATGGTAATGTTGATGCAATGATGATAATGGTGATGATTATGATTTTTTTTATAATTATTATTATTATTAATGTTGATGAAATCAATGATAACGGTGATATTCCGAAAATGAAAGTGATATTAATATGTTGATGATTTGATAGATGTCAGCGAAATGATGTTGTTGATTGTGATGATAATCATGTTGACAGACTGATCATTGTGTTTATGTGATGATGATTATGTAATGATGATTATGTAATGATGAATATTTTTACGAGAAATATGTTGATGGGAAAATGATTGTGTTGATGTAGTGATGATTATGATGATGAAAATGATAATGATGTTAATGTGGTGATGATCGGATTGATATGATGATAATGATATTGCCAATTAAGTGACGATAATATTAATGATTATGATGATTTTTATTGTTTCGTAATTATGGATGATGACTATGTTTATATGTTTTGATGACGATAATGACAAGTCAGTCTTTATATTAGTTAAATGTCACATTAACAAGTATTTAATGAATGCAACAACTTAACTTAAGTTATCTGATGTTCTGTATGATCTTCGCTCGTTTCGAGTTCGATAAGTAGTATGAACTTGTTCGTATTACATGTTTGTTTTTTTACGATACTCTCTATCTCTATTATTTTCCCTTTTCTTTTAGATGCACATTTCCTTGCTCGGTTTGTTGACTCAGGCGTCTTGGTTGTACTAGGTTGGCCACCCTCCATATACATGTGTTACATGTTGAGAGTGTTTTTATTGCCCAATGGGTAACGATATAATGTGTTGGAGGGTGGCTATTGGCCTCTTTCATTGTATCTGTAGTGGCATTCCTATGAAAATGACATTTATAACGACACCGTTAAACGTTTTGGTTTATATACTATCATGTTTAGCTAAATGTTTGCGAATTACGTTAAAAAATGTCACGGAGTATTTAAAATTAAGTATTTTAAATTTAGAACTTGCACTAGTTGCTTTATCGTTAATCATTACTTCTGGAGATGTAGAACTAAATCCAGGTCCATCAATGTCAACTGATACTAGCTTAACTTTATTTCATCTTAATATTAGAAGCATTGAACTTGAATTTATTAAGGATAATTATACTGACTTTGATATGTTGTGTTTTATCGAGACACATCTTACACATGAAATAACTGACGATTTCTTATTTATTGAAAATTGTGTTACTACTTATAGGAAAGACAGCACTGCTCATTCTGGATGTATTTTATTGTATGTTTCGTCAAATATAATATCCAACAGAGTAAATGAACTCGAACATAATTAAAGATCGTAACGAAACCATACTTATATGCACCGTGTATCGTAAACCAAATAGTAATGTAGACTTCTGGAACAGATTTAATTTAGGTACTGAGCAATCGTTAGAAAGAGCAAAGAGTATAATTATAGTTGGAGATGTAAATGAGGACCAGTTAAACTTGAATAATCACCAACTGAGAGATGTAATAATGTTGATTAATAATCTCACTAACGTAATTACCGAACCAACCCGCGTCACTGACAATTCTTCAACTTTAATTGATCCAGTAGTTATGTCAGATTCTGTTAAAGCACATGACTTTGGTATTATTATAACACCACGTGACGTTACTGACCATTTCGGTACATACATGTGTTTTAATGTTAATCAAGTTATTACATGATCATTCACAAGACAAGTTTGGAATTATAGAAATGGTGATTTTATCAAATTAAACAGACTCATAGAAGATACTGATTGGTCCGTTCTTCATAATAATAATTTAGAAGTTGCGTGCAATGATTTTACGAGTTAGTTTATGGAATTAATTCAAATATGCATTCCCTCTAAACAAGTAACTATACGACCGAATGATTCTGAGATTCGTCGAACTATCAAGACAACGTGACCGAAAAAAACGTATCGCAATTAAATCTCGGTCTAATTCGGATTGGATATCATACAAACGTCTCAAAAATAAAGTTAATAATTTAAAAAAATATGCTAAAGAACGTTTTTTCAATAATATAGAAAGTACATTAATCGAAACCAGCTCAAACAATCCTCGTCAATATTGGCATTTGCGGTCAGGAAAATGATGCAAATCATTTCTTCTTTGAATGTATGCAATTCAATGTTGAGAGGCTCGAACTCTTCCAGTCAACGCGTTCGTTTCATCCTTTAAGCTCAAATACATACTATTGTTTGGAAGGTTAGATCTTACAACACAAGAAAATGGTTTGATTTTTAATTCTGTTCAAAACTTAATTAGAGATAGTCATCGATTTACTTAGGTTTGCCATTACATTTTTTCTGTCTAATCAACCCGAGCAATGTCACATGTGTTGCATTATTCTTTCTTCCACTTCTACTTTTTCTTTATATTTTTTTATTTCTATTTTCTTATTATCTTAACACGTTCTACTATATATCATGTTGTAGTTAATCCAGTTTATTGATACGTGTTAATAGCAATTGCCATTCATTATATTTGTTAAAACTCCATTGTAGGGAAGGGCCGTAACTAATGTGGGTAGCACTTGTGGCCCGACCCGATTGCATTGTACTTGTACATATATGGCAATAAAATATGTTTAAATCAAATAAAACACATTTTTTTTTGTTTCTTAATGAGTTTACGCAAATAACTGTGCGTCTTTTTTTGGCCATGGTACAGATGTTATTAAATACATATGTAAATGATGTATATGATGAGAAAGTCAAACAAATTATCGTCCTGGTGACGCTATTTTATTTCGAATAACGATTAATTAAAGGGAATGTAGTGACTCAGCCAAGCCATCTTTATTATTGAGTGTTCTAAAATACTTGAATAAGGGTGAAAGAATTATCAAAATCATGTGATAAACAAAGAAGATATGATCATCAACCGAGAAAAGACAAATATCTTAGAAAATCAGGGGGGATAGGATTCTTTGTAAAAAACTCGTTAGTAAATGACATTGAACTAATTGACTCAGAATGTGAATATATATTTTGGTTAAAAATAAATCGACCATTAGCCCTTAATCATGGCTGTACTATCGTCATTGGGGGAATATATGTTCCGCCGCAGCAATCGCGCTTCTTTAATGGAGATGAGTTTTTTCATTTCCAAAACGAAGTATCAAATAAATGTACTGACTTCGAATATTGTATTTTGTTAGGGGATGTCAATGGCCATACATATACATTGCCTGATTATACTGTGATTGACAATTTCCTTGCTGACCAATTTGGTTTTGATAATGAACTAATATGTAAATTTAACTCTATTGATATTGTTGAAACAGTAAATAGCACTAACAGAAATAAGGTGTCAAAAGACACAAAAACAAATAATATCGGTCTTAAATTTTTAGACACCTGTAAAAATAATAATCTTTTCATCTTAAATGGTAGATCTGGCTCTGATAAATGTATAGGAGATTTCACCTTTAGAGACACTTCTGTTATTGATTATATCGTCTTATCAACTGAATGTTTTCCACTTTTATCTAACTTTGAAATAACACCAGTTGATAATTTATTTTCTGATGGACACTCACTCCTGTCAGTTGATTTAAATATCTATGAGCAATCTCAAACTAACGATGACGCCGTTTATCTTGTAACACAAGCTGACAACGGAAATGGCTTAAATAAACCACCAAAATGGGTACCTTCTCTCCAAACCCAGTTCATTGAAAATATAAACGACACTGAACTCGAAAATATTAACCAATTACTGAGCACTGTCTCGGAAAACATTACACTGAACTGTATAAATAGTATATCACAAAAAATTGCAAACATATTTAATTTGTCTGCATTTGAAACATTTCCCACACATAATTCATATTATGTTAATTTCATGAAGAAATCGCGTACAAATAGTAAACCCTGGTTTGGGCCTCAGTGTAACAAAGCAAGACGTAAATATCACGCTGCGCGGAGAAATTATAATTTGCACAAAAACGACTTCTATAAAAGCGAACTAAACCGTGTGAGCAAATTTTACAAACAAACACTAAACACTTATATAAAAAAGCACAAAACGCGCAATGAACAAAAATTACGCGAAATGCATTCAAGACGACCAAAAGACTTTTGGAAAATAATAAACAATTTTAATTCTTCTAAACAAGAAAAAATGCCAGATATTCAAGATTTTTATCAACACTTTAAGAGTGTCAAAGCAAATCAAGCACACGAAAATACTGAAAATATAAATATTGAATTCGACCCTAACTATGTAGAAGAAACTTTAAATGGTCCGATTACTATTGAGGAAATAAACAAAATGATCGCTAAATGTAATAACGGTAAGGCAGCATCACCACAAGATTTCATTTATAATGAATATATAAAAAGTACTAAAGTTGTAATGGCCCCAGTCTACTGTTCATTCTTTAACATGATTTTCGACTCGGGCATTTTACCAGACATGTGGCTTATAGGCACTATTAAACCTTTTTTTTAAAAAGAAGGGCTCTTCATTAGACCCTGGAAACTACAGGCCTATTACAATTCTCAGTTGTTTAGGGAAACTGTTTACAGCCATTTTAAACGAACGACTTAATTTATTTCTTAAACAAAATAACATTCTTGAAGAAAACCAGGCCGGGTTTCGAGCTACTTATTCAACATCTGATCATATATTCACACTTAAATTCCTTATTGATACACTATGACAAAAGAAAAGAAACTGTTTTGCTCATTTATCGATTTCGCTTTAGCGTTTGATCAATTATGGCGTGTTGGGTTATGGAGCAAACTTGTAAAAAATGGCCTAAACGGAAAACTTTTCCAAATAATTTTTAATATGTATTTAATATTAAGTCTTGTGTTTCTGTAAGAGACGAATCCTCTACTTTTTTCACCAGTAACTGTGGTGTCAGACAAGGGGAGAATTTATCGCCGATTTTATTTTCAATTTATCTTAATGATCTTGAAACATACCTGTCAGAGGATAACCCAGGAATATCACTTAACCCTCCTAATGTAGATGTTGACCTTTACCTAAAAATATTTGTTTTACTTTATGCCGATGATACAATAATCGTAAGTGATGACCCAATCTCTTTTCAGAACACATTAAATAATTTTAATGACTACTGTAAAAAATGGAAACTACAAATTAATATGAGCAAAACAAAAGTCATTGTGTTTGGATCAAACAAACCGGAAAACTTTAAATTCACGATAAATGGAGACGTTATTGAAACGGTTAAAGAATATAAATATCTAGGCATCACATTTTCATCTTCAGGGAGTTTCTTGAATGCCAAAAATCAAATTATAATCCAGGCAAATAAGGCCATGCATATATTATACCCTAGAATAGCCAACCTAGATTTACCTCTTGATATACAGATAAAACCATTCGATCAAACCATCCTTCCTATCCTCACATATAACTGCGAGGTGTGGGGATTCGATAATAATGATATAATTGAAAAGGTTCATACCGATTTCCTCAGAAAAATTACAAAAAGTAAAAAAAAGTACCCCACATTACATGTTATATGGTGAACTTGGGCGTTACCCCGTTGATATAACTATTAAATCTAGAATGGTGAAATTTTGGGGCAAAATACTTTCATCTAGCGAAACAAAGTTAACAAAAACATGCTACACGGAACTTTAAATTATAAATGGTCAAACTGTATAAAAAATACATTAGACATTACAGGAAACACATTCGTGTGGGTTAACCAAAATAATATGGATTGGAGATCAATTAACCTTAAGGTTAGACAAACCCTCCAAGATCAATTTTTACAAAAATGGAATAACCAAATAAGTATCTCTTCGAAAGGAAAAAATTATAACCTTTTAAAAGATAACATAGCTTTCGAGCAATATCTGCAATCTTTACCAAATAACGTGCGCCTTTCTCTTTTTCACTTCCGAACGGGAAATCATAGACTTCCAATCGAAACAGGAAGATGGTCCCAATCTTATTTACCGTTAGAGGATAGAAAATGCCACCTATGCAACTTAAACGATATTGGTGACGAATTTCATTACATGTTAAGGTGTCGCTTTTTCTCCGAAGAACGTAAACAATACATCCCAAAATTCTACTATCTCAGGCCTAATATTTTAAAATTTAAAGAGCTACTGTCCACCAAATCATTCAAGGTCTTGAAACAAATCTCAATATTCGCTAAGAAAATTATGTTAACCTTAAAAGATAAGCTTGCTTAGAATGTTAAAAACATGCAGTCATAAACTTACATTTTCATAACCCACATTATCACTTAATGGTAAATCCTTAGGAATAAAACTGTAACACTCGACATACACGTAAATAAAAATAAAATACACAACTAGCAACGTCACGAAACAAATACAAATTCAGCCAATGACACCACCAGACTTGTGCACGTGACCATATTACAACTATCATCAATAAGGATAATCTCACTGATCTCGTGCGTGCAACACTGATAGTAAATTCGTGAAAGGTGCGCCATTCATAAAATTAGCTAGTTCCTCGTGGATTCACTCGCACGTGATCCACGTGCGAATCACCGGTTAATTATTATTGTGGCCAGCAATTAGGTCAGATGTTGAAATAAATATAGAACAAACGCATACGTACATTCTTTGTCATTTATATTTTTTGCTACTCATATAAATATTTAATAACTACATCTTCTGGGGGAAAAAAAGAAGATTTTGTTTTGCTGTTCTTATCAACCTTATTAGACAGTTGTTTCCTCTTTCATATAACTAATAAACACTGTCCCCATTACTTACCCATACCAATCTTTATCATATTGTATTGCCAATCATGTTGTTACTCTGTAACCTGATTTGAAATAAAGTTTATGTTGTTGTTGTTGTAGTTTCTGTTGAAACGGACAAGGAAACGGCCATTTTGAGAGCTATGACATCACGGTTCTAAATGACCATATATGGAATATTTATAAATATGAAAATTTACTGATTTATAGGGAAAAAATTACAGCAACTGTATGAAAAATATGTAATACTTAATGGCAATAATGCTTTATATGACCAGTAAAAACATTCATTCATTTGCAGCGATTTTCTTCGTTTTAAATGATATTTATCAATTGTCCATATATGGTAATATGGAACAATGACGTCATACTTCTAAAAATGGCGGCTCCCATATTCGTTTTAGAACAACCTTTAAATGGTCATATCTTTTTGTTTATCATTCGATTTTGATCATTCTTTCACCTTTTACAAACAAGGAAAATCTCGAATCGGCAAACAAAATATAACGCATATATATTGTCCATTTGTCGATTTGACTAAAGCCTTTGACTATGTCGTGCGTGATAATCTATGGTATAAATTAACTAAGTTCGGCATTCGGGGAAAAATTCTTGATATTATTAAATCAATGTATTCATGTGTAAGTCTAAAGTCAAATATTGTAACCAATTGAGCGATGAATTTTATTGTGTTATTGGCGTTAGGCAAGGGGAGTGTCTATCACTGTTGTTTGTTGTTTTCCATGTATTTAAATGACATAGAAGATGAATTCATTCATAGTGGTCTTGAAGGTCTCGATATTATTATGTTTAAGATGTTTATGCTTTTATATGCAGACGACATAGTTTTGTTTGCTAATACTGCAGTAGAGTTTCAAAATGGACTTAATATATTATCTAATTATTGTAAAGAATGGAGATTAAAAGTGAATTGCACTAAAACAAAAGTAATGGTGTTTAGAAAAGGTGGAATATTACCACACAATTTAGCTTTTAATTATGATGGCGTTTCATTAGATATAGTCGCCTAATTTACAGACTTTTAATTAGCTAAGCTTTTGACAGACTCGAAATGTAATTAGTCAAAATTAAAATTCTCTATTAAAATCATCTGAATGATTGTAAAGTGCTCTCATTTCAAAGTTGCTCGTTCGCATTAAAAGGAATGTCGAAATGGCTATTTTGTTAATGTTGATGATTTAGATCTTGATCTGATCACGCACAATTTACAATAAACACAAGGACACATGTTAATAATTCAATGTTGAGAGGCTCGAACTCTTCCAGTCAACGCGTTCGTTTCATCCTTTAAGCTCAAATACATACTATTGTTTGGAAGGTTAGATCTTACAACACAAGAAAATGGTTTGATTTTTAATTCTGTTCAAAACTTAATTAGAGATAGTCATCGATTTACTTAGGTTTGCCATTACATTTTTTCTGTCTAATCAACCCGAGCAATGTCACATGTGTTGCATTATTCTTTCTTCCACTTCTACTTTTTCTTTATATTTTTTTATTTCTATTTTCTTATTATCTTAACACGTTCTACTATATATCATGTTGTAGTTAATCCAGTTTATTGATACGTGTTAATAGCAATTGCCATTCATTATATTTGTTAAAACTCCATTGTAGGGAAGGGCCGTAACTAATGTGGGTAGCACTTGTGGCCCGACCCGATTGCATTGTACTTGTACATATATGGCAATAAAATATGTTTAAATCAAATAAAACACATTTTTTTTGTTTCTTAATGAGTTTACGCAAATAACTGTGCGTCTTTTTTTGGCCATGGTACAGATGTTATTAAATACATATGTAAATGATGTATATGATGAGAAAGTCAAACAAATTATCGTCCTAGTGACGCTATTTTATTTCGAATAACGATTAATTAAAGGGAATGTAGTGACTCAGCCAAGCCATCTTTATTATTGAGTGTTCTAAAATACTTGAATAAGGGTGAAAGAATTATCAAAATCATGTGATAAACAAAGAAGATATGATCATCAACCGAGAAAAGACAAATATCTTAGAAAATCAGGGGGGATAGGATTCTTTGTAAAAAACTCGTTAGTAAATGACATTGAACTAATTGACTCAGAATGTGAATATATATTTTGGTTAAAAATAAATCGACCATTAGCCCTTAATCATGGCTGTACTATCGTCATTGGGGGAATATATGTTCCGCCGCAGCAATCGCGCTTCTTTAATGGAGATGAGTTTTTTCATTTCCAAAACGAAGTATCAAATAAATGTACTGACTTCGAATATTGTATTTTGTTAGGGGATGTCAATGGCCATACATATACATTGCCTGATTATACTGTGATTGACAATTTCCTTGCTGACCAATTTGGTTTTGATAATGAACTAATATGTAAATTTAACTCTATTGATATTGTTGAAACAGTAAATAGCACTAACAGAAATAAGGTGTCAAAAGACACAAAAACAAATAATATCGGTCTTAAATTTTTAGACACCTGTAAAAATAATAATCTTTTCATCTTAAATGGTAGATCTGGCTCTGATAAATGTATAGGAGATTTCACCTTTAGAGACACTTCTGTTATTGATTATATCGTCTTATCAACTGAATGTTTTCCACTTTTATCTAACTTTGAAATAACACCAGTTGATAATTTATTTTCTGATGGACACTCACTCCTGTCAGTTGATTTAAATATCTATGAGCAATCTCAAACTAACGATGACGCCGTTTATCTTGTAACACAAGCTGACAACGGAAATGGCTTAAATAAACCACCAAAATGGGTACCTTCTCTCCAAACCCAGTTCATTGAAAATATAAACGACACTGAACTCGAAAATATTAACCAATTACTGAGCACTGTCTCGGAAAACATTACACTGAACTGTATAAATAGTATATCACAAAAAATTGCAAACATATTTAATTTGTCTGCATTTGAAACATTTCCACACATAATTCATATTATGTTAATTTCATGAAGAAATCGCGTACAAATAGTAAACCCTGGTTTGGGCCTCAGTGTAACAAAGCAAGACGTAAATATCACGCTGCGCGGAGAAATTATAATTTGCACAAAAACGACTTCTATAAAAGCGAACTAAACCGTGTGAGCAAATTTTACAAACAAACACTAAACACTTATATAAAAAAGCACAAAACGCGCAATGAACAAAAATTACGCGAAATGCATTCAAGACGACCAAAAGACTTTTGGAAAATAATAAACAATTTTAATTCTTCTAAACAAGAAAAAATGCCAGATATTCAAGATTTTTATCAACACTTTAAGAGTGTCAAAGCAAATCAAGCACACGAAAATACTGAAAATATAAATATTGAATTCGACCCTAACTATGTAGAAGAAACTTTAAATGGTCCGATTACTATTGAGGAAATAAACAAAATGATCGCTAAATGTAATAACGGTAAGGCAGCATCACCACAAGATTTCATTTATAATGAATATATAAAAAGTACTAAAGTTGTAATGGCCCCAGTCTACTGTTCATTCTTTAACATGATTTTCGACTCGGGCATTTTACCAGACATGTGGCTTATAGGCACTATTAAACCTTTTTTTTAAAAGAAGGGCTCTTCATTAGACCCTGGAAACTACAGGCCTATTACAATTCTCAGTTGTTTAGGGAAACTGTTTACAGCCATTTTAAACGAACGACTTAATTTATTTCTTAAACAAAATAACATTCTTGAAGAAAACCAGGCCGGGTTTCGAGCTACTTATTCAACATCTGATCATATATTCACACTTAAATTCCTTATTGATACACTATGACAAAAGAAAAGAAACTGTTTTGCTCATTTATCGATTTCGCTTTAGCGTTTGATCAATATGACAAAAGAAAAGAAACTGTTTTTGCTCATTTATCGATTTCGCTTTAGCGTTTTGATCAATTATGGCGTGTTTGGGTTATGGAGCAAACTTGTAAAAAAATGGCCTAAACGGAAAAACTTTTCCAAAATAATTTTTTAATATGTTATTTAATATTAAGTCTTGTGTTTCTGTAAGAGACGAATCCTCTACTTTTTTTCACCAGTAACTGTGGTGTCAGACAAGGGGAGAATTTATCGCCGATTTTATTTTCAATTTATCTTAATGATCTTGAAAACATACCTGTCAGAGGATAACCCAGGAAATATCACTTAACCCTCCTAATGTAAGATGTTGACCTTTACCTAAAAAATATTTGTTTTTACTTTATGCCGATGATACAATAATCGTAAGTGATGACCCAATCTCTTTTCAGAACACATTAAAATAATTTTTAATGACTACTGTAAAAAAAATGGAAAACTACAAATTAATATGAGCAAAAACAAAAGTCATTGTGTTTTGGAATCAAACAAACCGGAAAACTTTAAATTCACGATAAATGGAGACGTTATTGAAAACGGTTTAAAGAATATAAATATCTAGGCATCACATTTTCATCTTCAGGGAGTTTCTTGAATGCCAAAAAATCAAATTATAATCCAGGCAAATAAGGCCATGCATATATTAATACCCTAGAATAGCCAACCCTAGATTTACCTCTTGATATACAGATAAAAACCATTCGATCAAACCATCCTTCCTATCCTCACATATAACTGCGAGGTGTGGGGATTCGATAATAATGATATAATTGAAAAAGGTTCATACCGATTTCCTCAGAAAAAATTACAAAAAGTAAAAAAAAAGTACCCCACATTACATGTTATATGGTGAACTTGGGCGTTTACCCCGTTGATATAACTATTAAAATCTAGAATGGTGAAATTTTGGGGCAAAATACTTTCATCTAGCGAAACAAAGTTAACAAAAACATGCTACACGGAACTTTAAAATTATAAATGGTCAAACTGTATAAAAAAATACATTAGACATTACAGGAAACACATTCGTGTGGGTTAACCAAAATAATATGGATTGGAGATCAATTAACCTTAAGGTTAGACAAACCCTCCCAAGATCAATTTTTTACAAAAATGGGAATAACCAAATAAGTATCTCTTCGAAAGGAAAAAAATTATAACCTTTTAAAAGATAAACATAGCTTTCGAGCAATATCTGCAATCTTTACCAAATAACGTGCGCCTTTCTCTTTTTTCACTTCCGAACGGGAAATCATAGACTTCCAATCGAAACAGGAAGATGGTCCCAATCTTATTTACCGTTAGAGGATAGAAAATGCCACCTATGCAACTTAAACGATATTGGTGACGAATTTCATTACATGTTTAGGTGTCGCTTTTTTCTCCGAAGAACGTAAAACAATACATCCCAAAAATTCTACTATCTCAGGCCTAATATTTTAAAAATTTAAAGAGCTACTGTCCCACCAAATCATTCAAGGTCTTGAAACAAATCTCAATATTCGCTAAGAAAAATTATGTTAACCTTAAAAGATAAGCTTGCTTAGAATGTTAAAAACATGCAGTCATAAACTTACATTTTCATAACCCACATTATCACTTAATGGTAAATCCTTAGGAATAAAACTGTAACACTCGACATACACGTAAATAAAAATAAAATACACAACTAGCAAACGTCACGAAACAAATACAAATTCAGCCCAATGACACCACCAGACTTGTGCACGTGACCATATTACAACTATCATCAATAAGGATAATCTCACTGATCTCGTGCGTGCAACACTGATAGTAAATTCGTGAAAGGTGCGCCATTCATAAAATTAGCTAGTTTCCTCGTGGATTCACTCGCACGTGATCCACGTGCGAATCACCGGTTAATTATTATTGTGGCCAGCAATTAGGTCAGATGTTGAAATAAATATAGAACAAACGCAATACGTACATTCTTTGTCATTTATATTTTTTTGCTACTCATATACATATTTAATAACTACATCTTCTGGGGGAAAAAAAGAAGATTTTTGTTTTGCTGTTCTTATCAACCTTATTAGACAGTTGTTTCCTCTTTCATATAACTAATAAACACTGTCCCCATTACTTACCCATACCAATCTTTATCATATTGTATTGCCAATCATGTTGTTACTCTGTAACCTGATTTGAAATAAGTTTATGTTTTGTTGTTGTTGTTGTAGTTTCTGTTGAAACGGACAAGGAAACGGCCATTTTGAGAGCTATGACATCACGGTTCTAAATGACCATATATGGAATATTTATAAATATGAAAATTTACTGATTTTATAGGGAAAAAATTACAGCAACTGTATGAAAAATATGTAATACTTAATGGCAATAATGCTTTATATGACCAGTAAAAAACATTCATTCATTTGCAGCGATTTTCTTCGTTTTAAATGATATTTATCAATTGTCCATATATGGTAATATGGAACAATGACGTCATACTTCTAAAAATGGCGGCTCCCATATTCGTTTTTAGAAACAACCTTTTAAATGGTCATATCTTTTTGTTTATCATTCGATTTTGATCATTCTTTCACCTTTTACAAACAAGGAAAATCTCGAATCGGCAAACAAAAATATAACGCATATATATTGTCCATTTGTCGATTTGGACTAAAGCCTTTGACTATGTCGTGCGTGATAATCTATGGTATAAATTAACTAAGTTCGGCATTCGGGGAAAAATTCTTGATATTATTAAATCAATGTATTCATGTGTAAGTCTAAAGTCAAATATTGTAACCAATTGAGCGATGAATTTTTATTGTGTTATTGGCGTTAGGCAAGGGGAGTGTCTATCACTGTTGTTTGTTGTTTTCCATGTATTTAAATGACATAGAAGATGAATTCATTCATAGTGGTCCTTGAAGGTCTCGATATTATTATGTTTTAAGATGTTTATGCTTTTATATGCAGACGACATAGTTTTGTTTTGCTAATACTGCAGTAGAGTTTCAAAATGGACTTAATATATTATCTAATTATTGTAAAGAATGGAGATTAAAAGTGAATTGCACTAAAACAAAAGTAATGGTGTTTAGAAAAGGTGGAATATTACCACACAATTTAGCTTTTAATTATGATGGCGTTTCATTAGATTATAGTCGCCTAATTTACAGACTTTTAATTAGCTAAGCTTTTGACAGACTCGAAATGTAATTAGTCCAAAATTAAAATTCTCTATTAAAATCATCTGAATGATTGTAAAGTGCTCTCATTTCAAAGTTGCTCGTTCGCATTAAAAGGAATGTCGAAATGGCTATTTTTGTTAATGTTGATGATTTAGATCTTGATCTGATCACGCACAATTTACAATAAACAC